>VUQS01075561.1:24260-34615 GCA_015108495.1 Heterochromis multidens
AATGTGAAAACAAAAACACAAAAAAAAAAAAAAATGCCTGGCCTTGTCAAACTTGCTTCATAGTTCACCCCTCTGGAGAGCCTGGAGATGCATGCAAGTTTTGACTAAGTAATAGCCAATCTCAATCTCTTACCAACCACAAGTACTCGCTGTACTCCAGGGTCAGGAGCTGATTTTGGGATTCCTAAAATGTCACAACTGAGAACAATACACCGATTATTTAATGTAAAAGCTGTCAGCCTTCAGCTGCTGGACATCCGACACCCAGCATGTAAATTAAATGCAACACTAAAGCATCTGGTCTCATATTTAGACGTCCTCATGTCCTGAGTCTATTCTACCTGCCCTCTTCACTCCACTGCGTTTTCACCCATCCTTAATTTAAACGCAAATCTCGCCCTTATGCAAAGCATCCAGACCTTCCAGGAGTCCTCGCTTACCTGTACCTGCTTTTCTGCTGCTGTTTTGTCTAACTACTTCCTGTCACATGCTGACATCCTTGCGCTCTCTGAAACCTGAATAAGTCCAGAAGAGACTCTTAATTCGGCTGTGCATTCCAGCCATCGTGTTTCCTCGTGTATATAACTCTGGTATCGCCGGGTGAGGAGGTGACACACACTTTGAAATTTCCAGCAAATAGAAAGATGAATGACTTATAATCATATACAATCAATATCTCCAGTCAAAATCAACCACCAAAGATCAAAGTTACAACCCACTGCTGAAAAGGGCCACTCTAAACCAGTCTCAAGCTAAAGGAGACAGCCTAGTTTCAATACTGCATTTTCTATCCATAGCCAGGATGTTAAACATGCAGTGCAACAGATGGCTTTGCAAAATGTGAAAACTGAAGGAGGAAGGAGCGCTTCTTCACAAAAGTGCAGCTGTCACTTCTTTTAAAATGACCAAAAGGTACTCATCGTTACCTCGTTTTACTTAAACTACTCATAAGTGTTTTTAGGTACTGAAAATTACACCTTCAAATTCAGAAGAATTACATGGTAAATGTTGTGAAATTACACCCCAAGTTGCCGGCTGTATTATGAAGTGCTACCTAACTTTTTACACATAGAAGGTGCTCAATTTGGAGGCTTTTAAATACAGGTTATTAGGCAACAGTTTTATAGTTTAGTTAGGTTTTGCGGTCAATGACAACTGCTCTCAGTCAGCAGTCTTTGACTCAACTCAGTCATGGCAAGGAAAAGAGTCAAAAAGTCACTTTTCTGTCCACTGGCATACTGCAAGGAGCTGGTCTCAGTCAGTCATGATATTTCTCCCTCCATACACTATATTGCCAAAAGTTTTCACTCACCCATCCAAATCATTGAATTCAGGTGTTCCAATCACTTCCATGGCCACAGGTGTATAAAATCAAGCACCTAGGCATGTAGACTGCTTCTACAAACATTTGTGAAAGAATGGGTCGCTCTCAGGAGCTCCGTGAATTCCAGCGTGGTACCATGATAGGATGAAACCTGTGCAACAAGTCCAGTCATGAAATTTCCTCACTACTAAATATTCCACAGTCAACTGTTAGTGGTATTATAACAAAGTGGAAGCGACTGGGAATGACAGCAACTCAGTCACACAGTGGTAGGCCATGTAAAATCACAGAGGGATCGGCGCATGCTGAGGTGCATAGTGCGCAGAGGTCACCAACTTTCTGCAGAGTCAATAGCTACAGACCTCCAAACCTCATGTGGCCTTTAGATTAGCTCAAGAACAGTGCATAGAGAGCTTCATGGAATGGGTTTCCATGGCCGAGCAGCTGCATCCAAGCCTTACATCACCAAGAACAATGCAAAGCTTTGGATGCCGTGGTGTAAAGCACGCCGCCACTGGACTCTAGAGCAGTGGAGACGTGTTTTCTGGGGTGACGAATCACGCATCTTCATGTGGCAATCCGATGGATGAGTCTGGGTTTGGTGGTTGCCAGGAGAACGGTACTTGTCTGACTGCATTGTGCCAAGTGTAAAGTCTGGTGGAGGGAGGATTATGGTGTGGGGTTGTTCTTCAGGAGTTGGGCTCGGTCCCTTAGTTCCAATGAAAGGAACTCTTAATGCTTCAGCATACCAAGACAATTTGGACAATTTCATGCTCCCAACTTTGTGGGAGCAGTTTGGGGATGGCCCCTTCCTGTTCCAACATGACTGTGCACCAGTGCACAAAGCAGGGTCCATAAAGACATGGATGAGTGTGGAAGAACTTGACTGGTCCGCACAGAGTCCTGACCTCAACCCGATAGGCCACCTTTGGGATGAATTAGAGTGGAGACTGTGAGCTAGGCCTTCTCATCCAACATCAGTGTCTGACCTCACAAATGTGCTTTTGGAAGAATGGTCAAAAATTCCCATAAACACTCCTAAACCTTGTGGAAAGCCTTCCCAGAAGAGCTGAAGCTGTTATAGCTGCAAAGGGTGGGCTGACATCATGTTAAACCCTATGGAAGTTCAAATGCGTGTGAAGACAGACGAGTGAATACTTTTGGCAATATGGTGTATCTGCTGATTACACCAAAATGGCCTTTGCAATACAGGTAAGTCAGCAGACTAGCTAATAGGTTCCCAGACTGAGTGATACCAGGCAGGAGATCTTCTACTGCTTGGACTGGTATGAAACTCTTACAGGTTAGTCATCTACCCAAGAGGTTAACAAGTTCTCTACAGATATATGGTTCTTTCATAAAATGTCAAAGGAATAAGTTTGTGTACATAAAAAATTTAAATGTGATTCTAAAGGTAAATTTAAAAAAAAAAAACTAATTGGAGTCTTGAAAATTGAAACTTAAATAAATGAATTTACTTTTAAATTCTGAGTGAAACAAAATTCAGCAGCTACACTCGTGAATATAAAACATGTTTTCACATGAAAAATAATAATCAAAAAACCATATTAGGACAGGAGATAAGACATAATACATACAGAAACAAGACAAGATGGTAAAAACATTAGGACAGGGAGATATTAGGAAGGAAGATTTAAGAAAATTTTTTAAAAAGAAAGAAAGAAAGAAAAGAGAAAAAGTGGAGGGAGCAGTAAAGTGGTGGTGCTGATGTACAGTGCATCTGGAAAGTATTCACAGTGCTTTACTTGTTCCACATTTTGTCATGTTACAGCCTTATTCCAAAATTGATTAAATTCATCTTTCACCTCAAAATTCTACACACAATACCCCATGATGACAAAGTGAAAAAAGTTTGGTTGAAATTCTTGCAAATTTATTAAAAATAAAAAACAAAAAATATAACATGTACATAAGTATTCACAGACTTTGTCATGACACTCAAAATTGAGCTCAGGTGCATCCTGTTTCCACTGATCATCTGTCAGATGTTTCTACAACATGATTGGAGTCCACCTGTGGTAAATTCAGTTGATTGGACATGATTTGGAAAGGCACACGCCTGTCTATATAAGGTCCCATAGTTGGCAGTGCATGTCAGAGCACAAACCAAGCCATGAAGTCCAAAGAATTATCTGTAGACCTCTGAGACAGGATATACACACAAATTCAAGTATTCATTTGAAAAAATAAATAAAAGATTTTAAAAAAGAGACACAAATCTTTAAAAGAATATATATTTATGTATAAAAATATGATAATGGAAATCCACTTGAATGCAGATGTGATTTTTAATTGTAAAGAAAACAGTCATGGGTGACGTGTCAAACAATTATCCTCTGGCAACAAGAAAAGATGAAAATGCCACTCTTAATAGTACGATGAAGCTTAAGTCAAGGCAAACGTCTCTTCGGTTATAAATAGTCTCCTTTTAACTGCAGCTGTGTTGTAATTTTCAAGCTTCAACAAATAATTATCACATAAAGGTAAAGTTCATATCAGAGTGTGACCCCCAGGTGATATCCCATGATCCTAAAAGTGGATGTGTTATTAAGAGTGCTCATTAGGGTTTCTGTGTTCTTGGGGACACATTTTCATTTGAACACAGTGATGCTTCTCTAATGACAGTCAGGGCACGGCGGTCTGAACTCACCCTGAATTTCATTGTCTCATATACCCCAAGGGTATCCAGTCAAACAAAAATCTACCTCCTGGGGAAAAGAGCATTTAACCGCCACCTGTCATGTTGACCTGTAAAATAAATTGCTCCGCATTATAATGGTTCAAAAAGGACCATGGGAAAATGCCATTAAAAGGCTGTAGGAAAAACCTCACTGAGCTAAATTATATCAAAACCCTTTCTTCAAGCAGTGTTTAATTAAGAGGATGCATCGCAAAGATGAGTGTTTCCTCCCCCTGTTTTGTAGGAATACAAGGACTTTGCTCATTATTGGTCTTTTCAATGCAAGGGTGTTTTAGTGTCAAATGAGATTTGTCTCTCACCATTACAAGAAGTAATTGGCCGAGCCTCTCTCAGTAATTTACTCCCAGCCAGCGCTACTTTGCTTTATGGTGAATAATTGCTCCTGTCTGGCTCACTACTGTTAGGGGCAACATGAGCATGGAGCCCCTGCAGCTGAAGGGACAACCATCCTCAAACCACAGCGCTCAAATTCTCATCTGTTCTAATATGTGGTGATGTCTTGTTTGCAGCTAAATCTCTTTTTAGAAATTTTTTTTACAAACTTTGTTCATTTGTTGGTAGGAATGCTTGCAGGTATACAAGCAAATGTCACAAACAAGTAAATATTTGATGCAGTAATAAGGATTGATGCTTGTTTCAATGCACTCTGCCAGGATATTATCTGAAATCAAACTTCACTTCTGGCGAGTTTGTGTTCATGAAGGCAACTCCCAAACCACAGTGCAACCTCTTGGTGATAAACAATGAAGGGGAATGATTCCACAATCTCATTTAATGGCCATAATGTTTTCATAAGACGAGCTCACGGCACTATGGATAACACAGGCGCACAGACATTTTAATAAAATAGAGCCACAGTGCCTTTTTCCCCCCATAGAGCCTGCTTGAATAACCTCACTGTATACTGATGAGATGATGTGAGCCATATTAAAATGGAAAATATATTCATGCAGTTTCTCCTCATCTGTAGATCATTTATCACCATGTGGGTTTAGTTACAGTAAATCATGAACTCATAATATTTGAACCCAAAATTAAAACCTTCTTCATTTTCAGTATTATTCAGAGAGAAAAGGATAAAAGGATCCACAATCCTATACATATATTTTTTTTTCCAACATTCATACAGACTACTTTTTTACCTATTTTAATATGCTACCTTTTTTAATAACATCTATTGCTACTGATTTAATGTTGAGGTGAGAAGCACCTCATTAGCACCTTATTATTTTGGAACCAGCATTGACTGTGACTATGAATTAAATACTCTATTTGATTAGTGGGGCACAGTGGACAACATGAATGCAGGTAACTCAATAAATAATAACCATCCAACCAAGTTTTAAGTAAAACTCTTCTTCTTTCGGCTGCTATAACCTTTAGGGGTCACCACAGTGGATCATCTGCCTCCATCTCACCCTATCCCTAGCATCCTCCTGTCACACCAACCTTCTGCAAGTCCTCCTTCACTACATCCATGTGGTCTTCCTTTTTTCCTCCTGCCCTGCAGCTCCATATTCAACATGCTTTGTTCAATATATCCACTATCCCTCATCTGCACATGTCCATACCATCACAGCCTTGCCTCTCTAACTTGGTCTCCAAACTGCTCATCCTGAGCTGTCCTTCTAATATATTAATTTCTAATTCTGTCCATCCCGGTCACTCCCAATGAAAATCTTAACATCTTCAGCTCTATCACCTCCTGCTCTGCCTCCTGTCCTTTTGTCAATGCCACCATCTCCGAAACATACATCATAGCAGGTCTCACTACCATCTTGTAAACCTTCCCTTTCACTCTTGCTGCTATTCTTCTATCACAAATCACCCATAAAACCCATCTCCACCCACTCCATGCTGCCTGCACTCTCTTCTTCACCTCTTTTGTGCACTGTCCGTGGCAAGTTTTCAGTAAAACCACTTAATAAATATTCTCATATATAGTGTTAAAGATTTACGTATATTAAGAAACTATAGAAAATATTAAACTTTTTAAATGTTTGTGGTTTTATCCACTGTTACAAACACATTAATCACAGTAACCTGTGCTTAATAAGTCAATTTAGTTCAATCAAGTTGCCTTAGTAGAAATGTAAGTAATCAAAGCAGAGCATCCATACGGATTATCCAGTCTAGCCTCAGCCCTCCTGCCGCTCTCCCCTCTCTGGTCTAAGGCCCTCCCACTAGCAATGGCATTTGTATGTGCTTCATATGCACATGCAAGTGCATAGAATAACTGTATAAGTGGACTGTAACCCTGCTCTTCTAGTTGAAAGTTCTCAGCGTAACTCATTGCACTACTACTGTTTCTTTATACGTGGGGATTTTTGATGGTTTTCCGTCACAGGTTTGATTTTGTAGCACCTCAAAGTTGAACACAGTTTCAGAAATGTAATTCCTTCTCAGACTTGAATTAAAATATGCTGAAAATCTATTATAGATGTTTTTTTTTGTTTAGTGATGCCAAAAGCAATTGCAGCTGCCTACACCAAATGTACCCGTTACTCATCTCTATGAAGAAGTTAACTCCTCTGAGAGAAAGTCAACCCACTCTAACAGCAAATTCTTTCTGTGCAGGTCAAACAAATACGATAACTTTACCATTGTTGTGTTTTTGTAGCTACTGGTCAGAGCAAGGCTAGCTCTTTCCCTCACTTTCTAGCCTTTTTGGTAAGCTGAACTGGTATTAGGCCCCAGTCGCACAGGCCTTGAAACTGGTTGGTTACACCCTGGCAACCACTGGTCACTAGGAAAAATTTGTATTCCCCGACCAGGATTGAACCTGAAAAGTGCAACACAAACCGGAAACAGAGAACATTTGCCTTCTTTTTGGTTCGACTTACTTACTTACTGCTGCAACCAAAAAGCTGCAACTTTTACTTTGCAGGCGAATGTTCTCCATTTCACTTCGCGTCATGCTTTTCGCAATTTCACTACTGCTCAGCAAGTAGTTGGTGGGTGTTTGCAGACAAGTTGGCGTCTTCCATGCAAACTACAAGCAAGTGTGGCAATATGCTAGCAACCAATGCAATCACAAGGAGGTTTTTGGTGCAGTACCCTTTTTGCAGCTGGTTTCACCTAGCAACCCCACAGTTACTTGCCAATCAGAGCGCCTAGAGGTTGCCAGGGGGTTGGCAACTAGTCTCTGGACCTGTGAGACTGAGGCGTTATCTGAACTTGAAAGATTCAACAGTTTCTTTGGAAGGAGTAAAAAAATCAAATCTTCATCTTGAAGCTAAATTACTTAGCTCTTAAAATTACCCTGTTAGGTTATCATGTACAGGTTATGGTGGCTAATATTAGCTAACTTAGCTCGACACTGCTGTCCAGTCTGTTGGGATGTCCTTAAAAGTAATCTTTTTTTCAAATAAAAATAATTTCTAGGAGTTGTGCCAGCTAATTTATCATTTACCAGTCATTAGATAGTGGCTTAATAAAAAAACTAGTAAAACCTATATTTTAGGGTAATATTGCCACTGCTTAAAAGGTCAAAACTTAAAATTAAAATCTCCATAAGTTATTTTGCCTTGTATCTCTTGACTTGTTAAAGTACATTCTGCATGAGCAGGACAGAAAACTGTATCTCACCTGGCAGCGGGCCACAAAGGAAACAGGCCCTCATGGTGTATTGATGGCCTTGGCTCAGATCAGAGTCCTTCACTGTCTGCTAGCAGTCTCCTGGTTATACATGCCTCACAAATTTTTAGCTTAGGGATAGAATTTGAATAAAAATGTCATAAATGATTTAGCGATAAAAATGTTCCTGTCCTTATGACATTTGTCCTTCATCGTGTGAAATAATTTGGCAGGCTTCTAACAATGAGGTTTACTTATGCTGTGACCTTGCTGCATTTCAGGAACAGCTTCATCAGGGGAAGGGAGATTGGAAATATAATATTTAGAAACTGCTTTAATTAGGCTATGGTTCAAAAACATATGAACATCTCAAAAAAAAGAGCGGAATATAAGTGTTGACTAATTTTCACTTGCTGCTCTGTTAATTTCAGTTTTATGTTAGAGGCTACCAGACAGACTTTGGCAAATATAACGTGAAACATGAAGGTACAAACATTCTGAACAATGAACGATAATTTTGACAGGCTTATTTATGCAATGCTAACCACAGGCACTTGCCACTCAGGATCAAGAGAATAGACGCATACTGTATATCAGCGCATTCATCTTGCTCTCATTTTTAAAATCTTTAAAAACTGGCTTGAAATCTTTGATTCTCTGTTAAAGAATTTTCAAATGGGAGATTTGCTAATTGTCCAAACATGACATCAAATTATGCATCAGCATTGTTCTCAGGGGTAATTACCCTAAAAACTATGCTAATAAAATTCCTCAGATTTTTGAGAGATTTAATAACAGATATAGCTAACTAGGCAAAGACATCGTATCATGTTCTCGTCTTACCCTTGAAACAGTAATGGGGTAAGCATTTTTCCCTTTACTTAAAAGTTGCAAGTTAAAAAATATATTTAAGGCAGTTAAATGAGTGACATTTGGAAGGTGTGATTTGTAGCAAAAATTGTCACAATAAAATGCAACGATTATGTGCACTGCATGTCAAAAATCCAAATTAAGAGTGTAAAAAATACTTGACACTTTCATGGGCAGCATATCTGTTTACATTCTACATGTTCACGATGCCCCTCGGGCAATGCCTTGATGTAACTTACGGATTAGATGCTTGCAGAGGTGAACATGTTACAGTGAATTTCCCTGATGGAGATGAAGGAGGGAGAGGGGCGATTGAGCAAGGAGGGCAATGACATGAGAGGGGCAGGGTAATTTGCTCGTGTCCATTCATTACCTTCATTAAAGTTTGAGGGGCAGACACATGCTGACTGTCTGATTTATTCTGTCAGTCATTGTAATGATAGGACAGTCCCTCCTCCAATTAGTCTAGTTCATGGATTCATTATGCTGAAAGTGTTAACATCAAAATATTCAGATGTGCCGTGAGGAAAATTATGTCTGAACTTGTAAATATCATAAATAAATTACATGCAAATCCTATATAATAAAAACACAATGACCCATAATCAACAAGTGGAAGGCTTAATTAAAAGACCTAAAGAGTAAAATGATGGAAAATAAAAAGAAAAGAGGCATAAACTCTGATCAAATCTGTCAGATCTGTCAAAAAGAAAGCAAACAGGCTTTTGTTCAACAGCCAAAGGACAGTTTGAGACAGATGGTTGTGCATTTTCTGGCCAAAAATGACCTCCATAAGTAACAATTTATTCTTATGACATGGGCCAAACAGCAGCTTGAACACTTGTTTTGACTCAAAGGGACTTAAGTAGGTTTTAGAGAAGGCTAATTCCTGTCAGCATTTCTAAATTTATATAGTTGGTAAACTGGAGCTAAATTCCATTATAGCTCAGTATATGAGCACATACACATGCATACTCTGCAGATAAAAGTAAATGTAACCAATTAACCAGTTTATGTTGTGTTTTACTGAAATTAAAGTCACTTAATGTTTAGCATCATATCAAACAAATGTGAGAATCAGTCTGGAAAGCAGTGAAGATATATGCTGGTACCTGCTGTTTCCTCTATGTGGAGATGTCGGAGGAGGAAACAGCTAATGGGGATAAAGAGGTCAAAGAACTGGTGTTCAGAGTGTTCAGGCCCAGCCAATACAATGCTCAATAGTTATGTGATTGCTATCAAGCATTGATTGCTATCCACATGACCTAATAATCAATCAAATGTTAACAACACAGTATCCTAAATACTTTAATTGGTTGAATAACTCTGCTTTGACTTCCTCTGCCTAACATATTTTAATGTTTTTGGTGTTATTTTTCAGTTCACCACACTGCTTTAGCAGGAAATGCATCAGATGAGGGAAGTATAATGCCCTCACTTCACTGTAAATTTTAAAAGACCAACAAGAAAAATAACTTTAAAAAGTGCTGATTTAACAGTGATGTGCCAGAAGATGAGCTACCTTTTTTTTTTTTTTTTTTTTTTTTTTTTAAATGGGACAGTCTCAGACTCTCATCTTTTTGTTCTTTTTTTTTAATGGATATTTTTGTATTAAAGACATCTCACTTTTCCTAAGTGTCTGTCAGAAGCCAGATAATTTAGCGTAACACTGCAACCTCAGTGCTGATCTTTCCAAAGAAAACACTCATACTGTAAGAACACACGGTTTCTGGTGAATGCCGTGTGCCCTATTGAGTAATACTTCTTCCACTAATGTCAGGATACAACCTTCCTGAAAACAACAACAGACAGCAGCACAACTATGAAGAATAATTTATGAATGATATAATTTCCAATCTTTCA
>VUQS01075563.1:0-11119 GCA_015108495.1 Heterochromis multidens
GACCCCTTCTGATTGGTCTTCTTCTTCATCGTCCTGCACAACAACCAACGTCGTCCTCCCATCTGGCTCCGTCCCTGTAAGATAAAGAAAGAAAACACCTCCCTGCCTGTCCTTACTAAGTTTTGATATGAACCTTTGATATGATTTGCAGTCAAGGTTTGCAGGATGATATGGCCAACGGCTCTCTACCCAGACAATCTGGAACAGACTGCACACAGCCAATCTCCAGTCTCATAGGGCAGCCAGGAGGCCTGCCATGAGATTGCCTGCCAAGCTGGTAACCAGCATGAGGGGGAGGTGCCAGGCTGTTGTGGCTGTGTATGGTTCTTCCACATGCTACTGAGGCCCCTGTTTGTTAAATGAATAAATTGTTAAATTGCCAATATGTCTTGTTTCTTCAAACTTCAGTCATCCAATCCAATAGCAGAATAAGCTGTTTGGCATTGACAGAGAAGATCTGGGAAGTTTTTCATGGGCGCAACCCACATACTCAACTCTGCTGCTCAACCCACAAATGCATTTTCCTTACAAATGTGACACCATTTAAGGGGAAATAAACAGGCTTTCTAACAGTATAAGATTTATTGCCAAGAAGCATCGTTACAACAAAGAAATAATCAACCAAACACAAATTTCCATACTTTTTGTGTTAAGTTTATGTTATGAGACACAGTCAAAAAATACAGCTTAAATCTATTTGATGCCTTACCTTAGCTGGATATTTTTCAGAATAAAATTCATGTTTTGGGTGCACTGTGTTGACTCTTCTGCCCAGAGAAAGTAATTAACTGAAGGGTGAAATACAAACCGTCTGCTAAACAATGGGCATTCAACCAATAAAAAGCTGAACTCACAACATTGGATATTAAATCTCTGAATCCCTGTGGTGGTATAAGAAGAACAGAAAATTATGTAGATGGCTAATCATGCCTTTTACTGCAATATCAGATGACTTTCCACTTCCAAACATGCAAAATGACATTTCAGTCACTAATCCTGCTTAAAATTATAATCTTTAAGACTTTTAATACAATCAATATACAGAGGTTTTATTGTTGCACAAGATTTAACTAGCTTATCTGTGCATAGGCAGTAAACACAAGATGTGATGTGTTAGTTTATTTTCTCTCAGCAGTTTTGTGTTTGACAGCATCTGCACTGACAGATGGAGAGTGCCACAACAAGAAGGAGTAGGTGGAGCCTACAGTATGAAACACTTCTGAAGCATCTAAGAAAAGATTTTAATGCTACAGTGGCACCAGATCACATGCCAACAATGTTTGTATGATTGCTCACAAAGTGAAGTGAAAAATTTCATACTTAAAGTTTAGATAATGCTAAAAAAAAAACCCCAAAAACTGCATTTGTTAGATTAGTTAGAACAACATCTAGGGTGTCCAAAGAAAAGAGAAATGTTCTCTGCTTTTAGACTTTATCCTGCATTGTAATAATTGATGAGAAACATTACTGTTTCAGTTTGAAAAAATGACAGAGTGCATTGCGTGCCTCTCATCCCGCACCTAACTTTTGACAAATCTTCTGACATTAGAGAGCTGCTGTATGCTGCTAGTTTGACACACTTAAGCCCAATCATAAGGCTTTAATTGGAGCCATGGGAGTCAGTAAGGAAGCCAAGTGGACAGTATCAGGTCATTTTTTCTGTGAAGTCAAGGAGGACTATCTGCAAATAGATCCACACTGAGGTCTCTGCTGTGAAAGAAAGGTCTTTGAAGTACCCAGTATATACAGGTACATATATAGATTGCTGTTTGGTTTTCTGTAGCGTAAACAGATGCAGAGGTTTCACACTGACTGGACAGATGCATGAGCAGGTCTGAATTTGACATCTTTGATTAAAGGAATTATTTGCTTTTTTCATGTCTGTGTGTGTATAAATTTGCCATTGTTTTAATTTCCTTTCTAACAACACTAAGCTTGTCTAGAACAACAGTTGGTCAAGCAATTGGAAACAGTGCAAATGTGAAAAACAAAATCAATTTATAAGGTGGGGTGGGGGGGTGGGGAGTCAGCTTTCTTTCTATGCATGTCACAGTGATTTATGTTGGGGTTGCACTCTCTTTGTAATCAGCCACAAGTGCAGGCCAGGCATGCTATTGAATTTAATTACTCAATGGCTAATAGCAATTAACTGAGGAAAAGTGACAACAAAGTAAGGTTATTACATATAGCCCTGCTAAAAATTGCATATTGTGTTATAGAAATCCACAAGAAAATCCAAGAGTGAGAGGAGAAAAAGGCTCCAATTAGACTTGGACAACAATCACAGAAATAGCAGATGGATGGGAATAAAGCTGAGGGTGAAGACAGACTAAACCAGAACAGCACAAAAATTAATTTGTCACAAAGTAGGAAAAGGTGATTTTTTTTTTCCCCTTGTCCACACAAGTTAGATAAGAATTTTAGAATTTTATGAATACACATCTAAACAGCAAAAGTTTCATTAAAATTCAAATGCAAGCAGCTTTGTGTTCTTTTGCTTTTATTATACAAACAATAAAAGGTCAGATTCAAGCAACAGTGTACAAGCGCACTTCCAAAAAAGTTGTGATGTACAAAAGGTAAGTAAAAAGAAAATGTTTTGTTATATCTTCTGTTTGGGTCAAACATTAGGCATCCTAAATCAGCTGTTATGTAATACATACAAAGTGTATTGTGGCATTGTCTTGAAACAACAAGGCCTTCCACAAAACAGATGTAATGTATATCAGCAGTATGCTGTTACAAAGCTTGTACTTGAACTGCGATTTGATAATATACTGAATGGCCCCTCTCCTCTTAGCCAAGAGGATGCATCATGATGATTAACCAAAAAAAAAAAAAAAAAATCCCAGAAGTGTTCCTGAGCACAGACTTGGAGGTGCTAATTCTCATTCCCGACACTTCACACTCAACTGTTCCAGTGCGATCTCCAAAAAGCAAAAATGAGATCCTGAGGTCACCAAACTGGAAGCCTTTTACCACTTGGCTGCGCCTAGAAATTCTGTCCATAAAAATTATGAACAGAATCAGTGACAGAAAGCAGCCTTGGTGAAGTTCATCACTCACTGGGAATGAGTCCGACTTTTTTACAGAAATGCAGACCAAGCTCTCCCTGCTGACCTAGAGGGACCAAATGGCTCATAGCAACAAGCCAGATACCCCATACTCCCGAAGCACCTCCCACAGGATGTCCAAGGGACGCAGTTGTACACCTTCTCCAAGTCCACAAAACACATGTAGACTAGTTGGCCAAACACCCACACACACTTGTTGATCCAGCGTTCCATGACCAGGACGAAAACTGCATTGTTCCTCCTGGCTCCAAGACTCATCTAGCGGATAGACTCTCCTCTCCAGTACCCTGGCATAGAGCTTCCCAGGGAGGCTGAGTAGTGTGACAGGGGGATCCTATAGTTGGAGCCCCCGGTCCCCCTTCTTAGATTTGGGAACCACCATCCCAGTCTACCAATCCAGAGGCACTGCCCCAGATCTCCACACGATGTTGCAGAGACCAAGACATCCCTACAACATGCAGAGCCATTAGGAACTCTAGGGGAATCTCAATCGCCCCAGGGGCCCTGCCACAAAGGACTTCAGTCTCCCAGACTGAAGAAGTCACCAGTTGGTGTCGAAACGTTTCTCCCACTAAAAAAACGCTACGTCCAGATGAACAAATTCAACTTTTTGGGATTGTAACAGAGTATTTATTTTTCTGAAAACTTTTTACTTTTACTCCCAACATTTTTACACAGATATCTCTACTTTCTACTCCTTACATTTTCAAAACAGGCTTGTTACTTTAGGTTTAAGAAATTTGAGCGGAATTATTATTTCCTGTCACTTTGCACCTTCAAATATCAAACCAATTTATACTGTATACCTGCAATAATACAGAGAAAACCACAACAATCAGACTACCCCCTATGAGTAAGCACTTGGCGACAGTGGGGAGGAAAAAGAGAGAACTGAAAAGGAGCAGTTTATTAGGCTGGTGTCAAAAGTTCTTAAGGTGAAAAATAAAGTACAAAAAGAGAACTGAAAACTAAAACTTAACTGAAAGCTAAGCTGAAAATTAACATTAGAGCTAAGGAGCACAGGAGCTGAGCTAAGGAGCACAGGAGCTGGGCTAAGGAGCACAGGAGCTAGGAGACACAAAGGGTAGGTGAACTGACGCTCTGACAAGGGACAAAGGGAGACTGAAATAATATAAACACAGGAGGGGGATTAGGAAAGGAGAGACAGCTGGGGAACACAGCAGGGAAAAATCAGGAATAACGAGAAAGGGGGGAAGTAAAGCTCAACATAACACACATGAGACAAGAGACAAGAGACCATCACAATAAAACAGGAAACATAACTAAGACTGGGACAGAGACTAAGACAAACGAACTTGACACAGACAACAAGCTAAACAAACAGAGACACAACTGACTTTACAAGGAGACACAAAAGGACAAATCACAGAGCAGAGACAAAGGAAACAGGAAGGGAAGTGACTAAATGGGGAGACAACATACACATGAATACATGAATGGACTGAACACAAGGGTATAGATACGAGAGGATAAAACATGGAAGAGAGCTAAGCTCTAAGGAAACTAAGAACTAGAGGCAAAACTAAACACACTAGGGAATACATACCGCAGAAAGCTGAATCTGTTCATCTGGACGTAACGTTTTCAGTGGGAGAAACGTTTCGTCACCAACTGGTGACTTCTTCAGACTGAAGTTTCTGGGATTCTTTACCTGGATTATTAAGCATGCATCAAGACATAGGGAATACGTAAAGCAAACACAAACTTTAAACAACCCAGGGATCACAATGAATAAATATTAAACAAACTTCAAAGTCCAAAACTCAGAAACACTGGGTTAACTGACCCAGTACCATGATAAGGAGAGGAAGAAGAGAGATTATTTGTAAAGGTAAGGACTACTTAACAATGGTGTTCATGCAGGGTACCAGATTTTAGTTTAAATTTAAGCTGATGGTGCTGATTAGACAAAATCTCCTGGAGTTCACAATAGAAATTACTGACTTATTTCAAAGTGATTCTTTTCCCCTACTTGCAAAATTCCCTTTTAAAACAGAGCTAGTTGTTTTTTTTTTCAATTCTGTGTTTTTTCTATTTTCTCTGCTTATGTTCTACAAAACAGATGTTCAAGCTGAGTACAATCATTAGAATGAAAATTTAAGTTGAAATAAAGTTCTTATCTCCTTAGTATTATTTTATCATAATAATAATCAGCTTCAGTTAGCTTTGCACAACAAGCTGGTAGAAATGTCCTTCAAAGAGCTAGTTTTTACTTTTACACTTTGAGTACATGTCAGAACCTATACTTTTTCACTTCTACTTGAGTAAAGAAATTGAATCAGTACTTAACTTTAACAAGAGTATTTTTTTTACGACAAGTCTCTTAAGTGAGTACTTTTGCCACCTCTGGCCACGACATCAAAATGTATAATTTTAGCATGCAATATTGTGTACAAGGATAATTCCATTTCTCCCTTTGTAGAGTCACCTGCTGCCTTTTTTTCTTCGCTGGAAAAAAAGAAATCAGCTTTGAATTGTTTTGATTGATACCCTGATTGGTTTGCTGTTTTGAGCTTTTTATGTCTTTGTAATTTGTTTCACTGAAAAGAGAGAGCTAATAAAAAAAATAAGTGTCATGTTTTTTGAGAGGCTAGGCAGCCCTGCTGAGGGCCTCATACTTTATGCATGCTAGATGCAGGATTGTTGTTTTGCACCTGAGGTGAGCATCTGGTAGTGACCTAACTTTATTTATTGGTCTCAGCTCACTTTCACCAAATTTGCTACTTAATGTTAGAGTGAGAGTTTTATGGTCGATATTTAGTGTTTTTCAAATTTAAATTTTTAAGGCTAAACATCAGAACTGTATTATGTTAGTGCTCATGCATCAAGACATTTTCTCAGGAAGATCAGCCCCAGAAAAACATTGTGCCAGAAGTTTCTATTATACCAGCTCATTACAGTCAAACTAAAGGCTGCTAAGTTTTCCTTTGTGCATAAAATGAGCTATTTAAATAAAAGGTTGCTCTGTCTTTCTTAATTGGTGTGTGTGGGCACACCTCCAGAGGAATAAACCTGCATGCCAGATGGTGGTCCCTGCCCTCACTCAATCTCAAGTAATGCTGCTTTTTAAACATGTGTTTGGGACACAAACAGTGTGCCTCTTCTCTCCTTATGTGCAGTGTAGTTACTGGACATAAGCTTTAAGCCAGCTATACAGAAATAAAGGAAACAGAATCAAAGGCAGAGTGCAACCTTGAGAACCTCAGATCCACTGAAACAAGAGCATCAGCTTGTGCAAAGTATATACAGGAAGGATGAGCAGAGTGCCTTCAGTTCACATGTCAGCTAGTGAGATCAGAAGCAATTGAACACAGTGCTTCTGAAGAATCATTACACTTTCCATGACTGAAGTTGATGAAATAGTCTGATAGTGGTATGAAGACCTCTGTGTCCTCTGTGTCATAATATCCACCTGTGAGGAAATCTGAGTCTAGCAGTACCCTGTTCAAACTATGAATTCTTGCTGGAAGGTAAGAATATGAAGGAGACCACTTGCATTTCAAGTAAGGCCATCAATTAAAACTGCTTTTATTTTTTTTCATATATTAGAACTTTCATTGTCAAACACTGGCAGGGCCTTTGCATCCACATATCACACACAACAGTCAATCAGTTTGCCTCAAATAGTAACTATGGATGAAAGCAACTGCTGGATCTGGGATACCTTACAAAATCCTGACAGGAGGGCTAGTATTTTAACATTTTTTTGAGACCGTTCGGTAACTTCTGCAGACTTGACCAATACAAGTCCACCAAGTGGGCAGGGTTTTCTTTTTGTCAGCTATGTTCAACTATTTCTTTTTATTTTATTTATATGTTCAACTACTGTAAATATGGCAAAATGAAAGAGAAAGGATGTTAGGAGTGTAGCTGTGTGGAACAGACAGTCATGACACCCAGAGTCAGCAGCAGACCATGTGAATTGGGCGGCCAGCCAACTTTGACAGGGGGACATTTGGCTCAAGTCACTTTGCTATACCACCAACAGTAGATGTCACTGATGAAGATACTGATGCCACTGGGAGATTACCTCCAAGAGACACCCAGTGCCTGCAATGCAAATTGTTCTCAGAGTGCACTCCTTCACAATAAAATCAGTGAAGCTGTTCTGAGTGCAAATTCCCCTGCCTCTCTGTGCAAGAAACTACTGACACACAGTCACATTCTACAAATCAATACATGTTGCCTCTGCACAAGGCGGAACAAGTGTCAAGGTAAGAAACACTGCATACCAATCAAGAGAATGTATGTGGGACTAACTGCATGGCTACCCTCATGTTAACTTTGCAGGAGAACCGATGAAACCACTAACAGGATATTAGGGGGATATTTGAGCCCAGCGACAAATAGATGGGCGACTGCAGCTAGGTCATTTTCTACCCTATTTAATATTTTGAGTTAGGCTATTTATATAATATATAACTATTCTACACTAGCAATTACTTTTGGTGGGAAATGCAGCTCAAGATACAGTTAATTTGTGTAATTTTCTAAACATTCAGCTATAATAACTGCGGTTAGTGCTTCCATCAGTTCTCCTGCAAAGTTAACAGAATGTCGGTATCCATACGTTCTCTTGATTGGTCTGCAGTGTTTCTTACCTTGACACTCATGCAGAGGCAACATGTATTGATTTGTAGAATGTGACTGTGTGTCAGTAGTTTCTCACACAAAGAGGCAGGGGAGTTTTCACTCAGACCAGCTTCACTGATTTTATTGTGGATTATGATTTTAATTTAAACTGATGAATTTGACAGCGGGCAGCACGGTGGTTTGGTGGTTAGCACTGTTTCCTCACAGCAAGAAGGTCCTGGGTTTGACTCCACCATCTGGCCGGGGCCTTTCTGTGTGCATGTTCTCCCCGTGTTTGCGTGGGTTCTCTCCGGGTACTCCGGCTTCCTCCCACAGTCCAAAGACATGCAGTTAGAGGGGTTAGGTTAATTGGTGGTTCTAAATTGCCCATAGGTGTGAATGTGAGCGTGAATGGTTGTCTGTCTCTCTGTGTTAGCCCTGCGACAGGCTGGCGACCTGTCCAGGGTCTACCCTGCCTCTCGCCCCATGGCAGCTGGGATAGGCTCCAGCCCCCCCGCGACCCTGAATTGGATAAGCGGAAGAGAATGGATGGATGGATGGAATTTGATGGCAGCAACACATCTAAACAAAAGTTTGGGAAAGGGGCAACAAAGACTGGAAAAGTAAGTGGCACTAAAAAGAAACAGCTGGAGGAACATTTTGCAACTAATTAGGTTAATTGGCAACAGGTCAGTAACATGGGTGTAAAAAGAGCATCTTAGAGAGGCAGAGTTTCTCAAATGGGCAAAGGTTCACTAATCAGTTAAAAACCACATCTACAAATTGTGAAACAATTTCAGAATAATGCTCCTCAATATAAAATTGTGAAGAATTTGAATGTCTCATCATCTGCAGTACATAATATCATCAAAAGATTCAGAGAATCTGTAGAAATCTCTGTGCCCAAGGACCAAGGTTAAAAATCAATATTGGATGGTGATCTTTGGGCCCTCAGGCAGCACTGCATTAAAAACAGGCATGATTCTGTCATGGAAATCACTGCATGGACTCAGGGACACTTTCAGAAATCACTGTCTGTGAACACAGTTCACTGTGCCATCCACAGAAGCAGGTTAAAGCTCTATCATGCAAAGAAGAAGCCATATGTGAGGACGATCCAGAAACGCTGGTGTCTGCTCTGGGACAAAGCTCACTTAAAAGGGACTGAGGCCAAGTGGAAAACTGTTCTGTGGTCAGAAGAATCGAAATCTGAAATTCTTTTTGGAAAACATGGACACCAGCGAAGGACCATCCAGCTTATCAGTGCTCAGTTCAAAAGTCTGCATTTCTGATGGTATGGGTATATATTAGTGCCTATGGAATTGACAGCTTGCACATTTGGAAAATGCACCATCAGTGCTGAAAGGTATATACAGGTTTTAGAGCAATATATTCTTCCATCCAGATGACAATGCTAAATGACAATGCTTAACCGCATACTGCAGCTATTACTACAGCATGGCTTCATAGTCGAACAGTAGAACTGGCCTGTCTGCAGTCCAGACCTTTCACCAATGGAAAATATTTATCATGAAATGAAAAACATGACAAAGAAGAGCCAGGACTGTTGAGCAGCTAGAATTCTATATCAGACAAGAATGGGACAATATTCCTCTCCCAAAAGCAAGGAGTGAGCTGAAAATGAGTGAAAAAGCACTGGTGAATCAGACTGCAGAGCAAACTTGTCGTATACTATATAAACTGTAATCAGTACCACTCAAACTGTCATTCATTTTTAATTAAAATATCATTACATTGATGAGAAATTTTGTAGATAATAATTAATAATTAATGATTTCATTAATCATTAGTCAAAAATGTTTAATGGAATACCTATGCAGGTGCACATAGACCCATTTTAGCAAACATCACAGCTGTGTTCCAATCACATATTCAAGTTTATCATGTTAAAGAGCTAATCAATCAGTAGACAATCCCTTTTCCAAGCAACGCTGAAAACTGTGTTGGTTAAAGAACCAAAAATTTAAGTTAGTTTAGTGTGTGGAGCACCACCCTTTAAATTACAGTCTCAAAATGTCCAAAAAAGGAGAACTCTCTTCTGAAACTGAAAGAAACAGCCATATTGGACTGCAAAACATTACCCTCAGCATCAGCAGAGTAGAGGCAAGTATTGTTTTGTTTTGAGATCATGCAGACTAAAAATTTACTTATATGTTGGGAATTTTCCACAAAATAAAAAAGAAACAATCATTAATTATTACATAACAGTACAAATGAGAATATACAGCAAGAGTTACAGCAACCACAACTGGGCCAATATTTGGGTTTTAGGTAATAGTGTATATGAAAATAAATTCTGGACTTTACAGTTTCATTGCAAACAGTAATAAGGCCTGTATTTATTGATTTTTTTAAAGAATCAAACTCGCTGTGCTTTCCAAACCACAAGATACATATCCCCAATTGTAGTGTAGTGAAGAAATATCAGAAATAATCTTAGAATTTATAGTGTTCACAGTTCACTGCTCCAGTAATCCCTCTGGTTGCCGATGGCAGTGATGTTTGCACTGGATAGCATTCTTACAAGCTTTTTTCTTTTGCCCCATGGCCCTAAGCCTTCTTTGATTACAGTTCATCAAGTATCTATCTTTTCCTCAGTACATGCTTCAGTCCATTTCTAACACTCCATTCTTTCTGCCAATTTCAATCAATTTCTCGTTAGCTGCCACAGCTTTACTCCAGTATCAGCAGTAATCTGGGCCACTCCAAATTAATGAATCCTCTTGGAAATGTATAGTCGAATACGAGAAACACAAATGCACTGGGAGTATTGGGAAGGGCAATCTCTGAACATAGAGAGGTGAATTTCCTAGGGAAAACAGATGGTATGGCATTCCATATTTCATTAATCACCAGCAAGGGTGACAGACTTAACTAGCAGGGGTATTGAGCCAGTCTCTTCTTTTCTTGTGTAAACCTTGAAATGTATATATATATATATAATCCCCTCTCGCCCTAGCGGGCGGTCTTTATCCTTCAAGCTCGGGTCAGGGCCTGGTGCTGTCCAACTCTTCATATTTGAGACTCTTTCTTGGATATCTGCCACTGTGATGGTTACTGGAGCTTGTTCAGGGAGGTTGCTGTGGTCTGCTCTTAGATCCACCAGCCACTGAGCGTTGTTGTTATGCGTTGCCTCCTTCTCCCATATGCTCTTCCAGTATTGCCCCGTCTCCAGCTTTGGTGGGGCTGTTGTTCTCATATTGTTCCCCTGCCACTGAGAGTACACCTTGGATGGTTCCGTGGAGAACCATCGGTTTATTCTCCTGGCTTCTATCTCTCTGGTATACCTCTTCAAGCGACTAGCCAAGGCTGTGTTACTGGGGTTACTTGCGTAGTAGCATTCCAACAGTTCCCTGTTTTCATCTCTTGTCCACTTGTGCCTTCTTGTTCCAGTAGCCCACTTCTCGTCAGTATGTCCTGGTTCCTCAACA
>VUQS01075564.1:0-13820 GCA_015108495.1 Heterochromis multidens
ATCACCCCAACAGACCACTTCGCTCTCAGACTGCTGGCTTACTTGTGGTTCCTAGGATATTTAAAAGTAGAATGGGAGGCAGAGCCTTCAGCTTTCAGGCCCCTCTTCTGTGGAACCAGCTCCCAGTTTGGATTCGGGAGACAGACACCCTCTCTACTTTTAAGATTAGGCTTAAAACTTTCCTTTTTGATAAAGCTTATAGTTAGGGCTGGATCAGGTGACCCTGAATCCTCCCTCAGTTATGCTGCAATAGGTCTAGGCTACTGGGGGCTTCCCATGATGCACTGAGTGTTTCTCCTCCTCTCACCTCTTTTCACTCACTATGTGTTTATACACCACTCTACTGTACATTTAATCATGAGTTATTATTAATCTCTGGCTCCCTTCCACAGAGTGTCTATTGTCCTGTCTTCCTCCCCTCACCCCCAACCGGTCGTGGAAGGAGGCTGCCCCTCCCTGAGCCTGTTTCTGCCGGAGATTTCTTACTGTTAAAAGGGAGTTTTTCCTTCCCATTGTCGCCAAATGCTTGCTCACAGGGTGTTGTCTGATTGTTGGGGTTTTCTCTGTATTATTGTAGGGTCTTTACCTTACAATATGAAGCGCCTTGAGGTGACTGTTGTTGTGATTGGCACTATATAAATAAAACTGAATTGAACTGAATTGAATTAATAAGACTTAAACTAGTGATTGAGATGATAAAGTCATCAGGAAAGTGTTTACTGAGGTCAAAGATCAAAGGAGCTTCCCTTAGACATCTATACAGTCAAATTTCTCTTTGCAGCCAGAGGAGATACCCTCCAGTTGGCCAGTTGAAAGAAGGAAGGTTTTAAGCATTTCCACATCAGCTTTACCTTTCAAAGCCAAAAGCTAAATTAATCTTTTACATATACAGTCTATGACTCAGTCCTTGGTTGAGTTTGCATCCAATGATATGCTGGCTGACAGCACACACTTGCCTCAGTGGCTCTCTCTACCCCATAGTCCAAATGAAACCAGGGGAGCTGTTAAGATCATGTCTGACTAGACAAGCAGAAAAACAAAAACAATGAATCTGTGCAGGTAAAGTGAACGTGAGTGTTCCTGTAACAGAACTGATCACTGAAGTAATCCTTTGCTGATGTTAAACTGCTAATATAATGCTTGGGATAATGCTTATTTTCTTGCACAGACAACTCATGTCTGTGCCTCAAGTATAAAGGCATTTAGCTCACCTTAGCAAAAAGACTGGAATCAGGGGGCTAGCCTAGCACTTTCCAAAATTCATGTTAACACTGCAACTTATTTGTACAGATCACACCTAAACAGAACTGTAAATGCAACTATTTGTGGTTTCATGGCAAACAGGTATGAGTGGTATAGTGTGCTTTAATTATTTGCTTGAGACTTTTCACTGTGAGTTTGCCAAGAAGACTCCAGGAAGACAACACACAAAGTGTTCTGCAGCTTCAACCTGATAAAAGGGAGAAAACCCCCCAAAACAAAACACACCAAACTGTGAGCTTTTGGGGTTTTATACTTTACAGATAGCCAAGTTAGCTGCCAAAGTGAAATGCAATTTCTTTTTTACTCAGTTTACTCATCTCCTCATGTTGGCCAGAGGATGGAGGGTATGGTTTTGTTTTGTTCTAAACAATCAGTAGCAAATGACTTATCTGTCTTGTTAAAGTCATTTTCGGTTGATGTGGAGGTTATGGTGAAGGTTTTTCCACAGTCATTGAAGAAACAGTTCAGCTTAAGAGTTTTCATAAAGTTAGCCTCAGCAACTTGTATAGATGTGCTAATCTTATACATGCTGACCAAATTCTTTTTGTATTTTTTAATGAATATGGTTAGTTAGCAATGCAGTTCAGTTCTATTCAATTCAGTTTTATTTATATAGTGCCAAATCACAGCAACAGTCACCTCAAGGCGCTTTATATTGTAAGGTAAAGACCCTACAAGAAGATGATGCAGGAAGATGATGTCCTCATTTCCATCCTCCTAAGCTCTGATTGGTTGATTATCTCTCATAAACAGCCACCAGGGATAAATCCAGAGATCCGGAGAGAGAAACAGGCTGGTTTTCCCCTGCTCCTTGCCTAATTGCCTCTTGGCTGTAGCTTCATAGCACACTGCTAAAAGTGATATTGATCTACTCACCAAACTCTTGGCAAAAAAGCAAATATGTGTATTTTGGATTGTTTAATCAGTTTGATTAAGCACAGTGAATGTTGTTATTTGGATCATTAAGAGAGTACTGTTTACTGCCCCAAAACACCTTTTTATATAAGTAAAGTTTCCGTGAGAACAGCTTCCTTACCTCCCTCATACTCAGGGCAGTTCCCTGAGGTTTCATTGAGGCTCTCCTCCTCGGTGATGATAATGTTCTCTATGTCCTTCATTGTCAGGTGGTCCCGGAAGGCGTGGAACAGCACCTGCTTCAGCTCATCCAGAGACAGCTGCTGCATGTCAAACTGCAGGGGCACACAGCAATCAATGCAGACACAGTCAAATACACATCGGCTTTATGAGGGCAGATAAATATAGAAGAATGAGGTGTGGAAAGTAAAAACTGTAGGAAATGACGTATATAAGAATCTGTGCTTAATTAGCCAACTGTGTAACATAGAGATACAGTATGTAGGTAGGAACTGTGTCAGTTGTAATGTAAAGAAAACTGGTGCTATTTTTGGTGCATGAGTCATGATATAATCCTTTTTTTTATAAAACATATATATAGGTGGAGAAACCGGCATGTTGACATTCACATAGGTGGTTGTTTGTATTAAATGTTTCAAATTATTAATAAGGGTGTCATATATCCATAACTTGTCTGAATCTTTGCCTTTGTCCAACTTCCTGTCTTACATCTATTCTACCCCCCCCGTGCGTGCGCTCCAGAGGATCAATCTAGGAATACACATACACATATCCCTCAAGCCCAGCATGTAGGTCTAGATTATTTACCTCACTGACTGCCTGAAATACAATCAGTCGCTTGGTTTAGCACAGCAGATGGACACAGAGAGGCAGGCATGGAGAAGACGAAGAAAATAAGGGTTTGATGGAGAAAGGAAGAGAGAGACACTGAGATAAGAAAACAGGAGAAAGCACGATGAGGTCAAAGAAAAAGGAGATGTGTGAAGTAGTGGGAGACAGATGGAGAAAACAGAACTGGCAGACAATGGTGGTAAAAATGTAAAAGAGCTGCGATAGTGAAGAAGAGATTCTCATTTTAACAAGGGAAAGATAAACCCTGCTCTTGCTTTACTGGCTTGCTCGCTATACACTAAAACATTATCCTTTATGACTAATGACTTTAGGGAAAACGACAGATGTTGTTCAAAAAGGGGAGCAGGGCTTAAAAATTCTTTTATAAGCATGACCTTGTGTGAAACCAAAATATTTCTTTGGAACGTACCAATTTCTTGCTAAAAGCTTACACTGCCTGTCTGGTCAGATTTGAAGTTAAGGCCAATTTCTTATTTAATCGACAAGGGACATTTAGGGAAAAACAGTGATTTGCTTTCTTGCTGGCAGTTCAATGTGCAGTCTCATCTCTGTCCATTAAATATGATGCACAATGATATGGAACAAAGGAGTAACAGGTATATACTTGTGTAACTCACAAATTACACAGCCAGACTAGCTGTTTCTCCATTTCCAGACTTTACTGGATACAGCTGTAGCAGCATGTTTGGACAGATATTGTACAAGAGCGGTATTAATCTTTTTTTAAAAACTGTGTGTCATAAAATATTTGATTTATAGCATCATTTTCAAGATGTATTAGTGGACTCCTGTGGACTCTCAGATCATGCTTTGTCTTTGTTATCATTTTTTTCTGTGTCCTGTTGTATTTTGTCATACTTACATATCCTTTCATTGCCTGTCTTGACCTGATGTCTGTCACCTGTGTCTAATTGTCCTTCCTTTATGTATTTAGTCAGTTCTTTCTCCTTCTTTAAAATCAGCTCAGTAGTTGTCAGGTTGAGTCTTTCATCAGGTTTGAGAACCAAATATTACATACGGTAGACTTAGGTAGAAGAAGTAGATTTTTTTTTTTTTTTGCAGTAGCCACTCCTATAGCTGCTGATGTCAGCTATTTCTTTTCCACTGATGCATTCCCGGTGCCCAATCTAAAACCAGTTCCACACATTTCCACTGACTACAGACTGTGCCAAAAAGCTGGCACCAGCATGGCATCACAGAATTGCAGGGCCCAAGATTGGGACTGATGCCAGCAGTGGCTAGAGGAGGGGCAACAAAATCACAGATAATTTGCAAATGTGAACCCCGTCTCTCTGTTTTATGCATTTAGGGCTTGTGTCCTTATTTACTATATTTTACACTATTATATCTAAATTCTTGTGTTTAGATGACATTAGATGACACTGAACATTTAAAAATTGTTTTGAAAAGAAACAAAATTAGGTGTTGTAAAAGGAATTCCTTTCGATATTGGAAACAAAACACAAATCTTGAAATTTTACACTTAAATTCCAAAAATTCCACATATTCCCAGCCAATTTACTGGTTTCCTAATTAAAGACAGATTTCTAGACTGCAACAAAACAATAAAGTGAACTGTAACCAAGATATTGATACATTATTAGAAATGTCTTCTAACAGGAATACACATGATAAGAAAGACAGGGTATTGTGTCAGGTCTTTACGTACTTTGATGGCTGCTTTTCTCTGCTCTCTAAATGTGTATTGATTCCAATCAAACCATGGTGCCTTTTCCAGAGGGTTTACACTTTAATTATGGAAGCATGCATTTGGATGCATACTCACACACGAACCCACACAAATGAGAGCAAACTTGGGACACTGCAGTAAATAACTGCAGACACAAAACTGCACAAACAGACACACTCTCTGGGTTTCTATCTCATCCTCTTCTCCCTCTCACTCACACACACACATACACACACACACACAAACCGACACCCACACATGCAGATGCTTTTATTTGGTAGCTAAGGTAAAACAGCCCATAAGAGATTATTTACAACTTGGCAAACATGAAACTAAAGCAACTTTTGTTTTTTTTGTCTTTTATTTTCAGAAGGACAAAAGTGACAGGAGTGGGTAAAGATAGAGGGGCTGTACAACACAACAAACATGCAGGGGTATGAGTTGTAATCATCTTAGCTAGAGCAGAAAAACAAACAGCAACAACAAATCATAATTCCTGGCTTAAATAAAACTGTCACTCCACCACCCAAAAAGCCGACACTGGAAGAAGGATCCATCTTCAGATGCTTTTCCTGATTTTCCTCTCATTTCTTTCCACGTTAAGATTTTTTTTTCTTATCTGTATAAAGCACACAGAGGGAGCTGACTGCAATGTAAAGTCCCCTGAGGCAAATTTGCGATATTGGTCTATAAAAATAAATTGTCTTGACTTCTGTTAAATATGTAATTAGACTTCAAATTTAAATGGTGGAGCAAAAATACAGTTTAGACTTAACTGAGTCTCGCTGGCTTGTGCGGTGCTCCAGGGCAAATAAATAGGGTTTGCGAGCAGTGGTTGGAGGGCATGAGCTGCCTGATTTCTGCTCTTCTCCTTGCCATAGCTGTCTTTGAACTGAATAGATACAGGGGAATGGAGGAAAACCTCTTCGGACTGCAGCCGTAGGACAGACGACATGACAAGTGAGGGCAGGAGCACAGAGAATGTACAATGTTCCTGTCTGTCTGTCGAGTAGGAGAAAGCCACAGTGGTACCTGTTACTAACCAGCAGAGTGATTTCTCCTCCTGCCAGGTCTCTGAAGGACACTAACATCCCTCCTCCCCAAAAAACACACACACACACACACACACACACACACACACACACACACACACACACACACACACACACAGCAAAAAAAACCCCCAAAAAACAAACAAAAAAAACAGACAAACGTAAAATGTAAATATCAGAATGAACCAAAATAGTGCACCCAACGAGCAGACTCACATGACTAAATGAAAAGGTGAAGGGATTTTATTTACAGTGCACAAGTTAAAGTTATAACAAAACTTTTGCGAGGGCTCAACTGAAATTGAAAGGCGAAGATGATCTGTAAGAAGAGGAACCCTTGTGTTAGAAATTGAAGGTAAAATATGGAAACATACGAAATAAAAGAGGAAAATAATAACAAATGTATCTTAGTTATCACACTTTTTACAAGAGGGGAAGGGACGGGTTACCAGAGGCGAGCAGGCTGAGGAAGACTGACGGGTGAAACGGGTGAACCGGGTGAGTATATCTGAAGAGCTTGAGTTATGCAGGTGCAGTTCTTCTGAGAATCCAAACAGTGAGTTTGTGGGTCCAAGGGAAGCGAGGAAAGAAAGGTAAACAAAATTACTACACGTTGCAGGAATACTCGTGAGAACGCGTTACCACAAAAGCTGCAATAATGATCTGACGAAGAACTGCCACCTGGCTGCTCTTAAATACACAGCCTTGATGAATGAAATCAGCAACAGCTGTGTGAGGCAACCCCCGCCCACTGCGGCTCTGCCCAGAGACACACCTGCTCACGGAGAAAGGGAAAAACAAACAAAACCAGCCCCAGCCTGCCCAGACCCTCGCAGTAAAGCTTCCCGAGTGCTTCTTTAAAATGTGGTGGCTTCTTCATCTCCTTAGCCATCTTGGTTATTGCTTGGTTATTTTACCTTCAATTTATGAGAATTTATGAGATGGAAAAAAGTAAGGGACCAGTGTACCCGGGATAAGATTACCGGGGTCCCACCCTGGAGCCAGGCCTGGGGAGGAAGCTCGAGGGAGAGCGTCTAGTGGTCGGACCGTAACCCATGGGACCTGGCTGGGCGCACCCCGAAGAGAAGACATGGGCCTGCCCTCCTACAAGCCCACCACCTGCAGGAGGTGCAGTAGGGGTCGCGTGCAGTGTGTGTCGGGCAGCGGTCAGGAGCAGAGGCCCTGGCGGTCCAACCCCCAGCTGTCGAGGCTGGCTATTGGGATATGGAACGTCACCTCTCTGGTGGGGAAGGAGCCTGAGCTAGTGCATGAGGTTGAGAGATACCGGCTAGATATAGACGGGCTCACCTCAACGCATGGCTTGGGCTCTGAAACCAGTCTCCTGGAGAGGGGCTGGACTCTGTTCCAGTCTGGAGTTGCCCTCAGTGAGAAGCGGTGGGAAGGGCTGGGTATTGTTGAACCTCTCGGCTTGCTGCCTGTAAGTTGGAGTTTTCACCGGTGGATGAGAGGGTTGCTTCCCAGCTCCTTCGGGTTGGGGAACAAGTCCTGACTGTCGTTTGCGCTTATGCAAACAACAATTCAGAGTACCCAGCCTTCTTGGAGTCGCTGGGTGGGGGCTCGAGGGTGCTCCATCTGGTGACTCCATCATCTTACTAGGAGACTTCAACGCTCATGTGGACAATGACAGTGAGACCGGGAGGGACGTGATTGGGAGGAATGGCCTGCCTGATCTGAACCCGAGTGGTGTTCTGTTATTGGAGTTCTGTGAAAATCACAGTTTGTCCATAACGAAAACCATGTTCGAACATAAGAATGTCCATAAGTGTAAGGACATCAGGACACCCTAGGTCACAGGTTGATCGATTTTGTAATTGTATGATCAGATCTGCCGTATGTTCTGGACACTCGGGTGAAGAGAAGAGATGGGCTGTCAACTGATCACCACCTGGTGGTGAGTTGGATCAGGTGGTGGGGGAGGATACTGGACAGACCAGGCACACCTAAACGAATAGTGAGGGTTTGCTTCGCCTAGCAGCCTAGCTTAACTCTCACAACCAGCAGAACTTTGACAGCATTCCAAGGGAGGCTGGAGACATTGAGTCTGAATGGACCATGTTCTGCACCTCCATTGCTGAGGCTGCTGCAAGGAGTTGCAGTTGCAAGGTGGTTAGTGCCTGTCATGGCACTCCCTGGACCAGATGGTGGACATCGGAGGTTAAGGGAGCCATGAAGGTGAAGGAGTCCTAGGGTGGTGCCTCTGGATTGGCATACTGGGGTCATGGTCCTCATCTTTGAGAAGGGGGACCAGAGGGTGTGCTCCAATTACAGGGGGATCACACTCCTCAGCCTCCCTGGGAACGTCTATGCCAGGGTACTGGAAAGGAGAGTTTTTTCATTAGTTGAACCTCGGATGCAGGAGGAACAATGCGGTTTTTGTCCTAGTCAACACTGGACCATCTCTTTATCCTCTCGAGGATATTTGAGGGTGCATGGGAGTTTGCCCAGCCAGTCTACATGTGTTTTGTGGACTTAGAAAGTACCTCCCACAGGATACTCCGAGGGACATGGTCAAATGCCTTCACTGAGTATGGGGTGTCTGGTCCATTGTTACGAGCCATTTGGTCCCTATACAACTGTTGCAAGAGCTTGGTCCACATTGCCGGCAATAAGTTGGACTCATTCCCAGTGGGTTTTGGACTCCTCTAGGGCTGCAGATTCTGTTCATAGTTTTTATTGACAGAATTTCTAGGCGTAGCAAAGTGGCAGAAGGCTTCAACTTGGCCTCAGAATCTCATCTCTGCTTTTCGCAGATGATGTGGTTCTGTTGGCTTCATCAGGTGGTAGCCTCCAGCTCACACTGGAGTGGCTCACAGCCGAGTGTGAAGCGGTGGGAATGAGAATCAGCACCTCGAAGTCTGAGGCCATGGCCCTCAGCCGGAAAAGGGTGGAGTGCCCACTCCGGGTCAGGGACAAGTTGCTGAGCCAAGTGGACGCGTTTAAGTATCTTGGGGTCTTGTTCACTAGTGAGGGGAGTGGGAGATCGACAGACGGATTGGGGCCGTGGCTGCAGTGATGCGGACACTGTAGTGGTCTGTCGTGGTAAAGAGAGAGCTGAGCGTAAAAGCAAAGCTCTCGATATTCCGGTCGATCTACGTCCCTACTCTCACCAATGGTCACAAGCTTACAAGTGGTGGAAATGAGCTTTCTCCGAAGTGTGGCTGGCCTCTCTCTTAGAGATAGGGTGAGGAGCTCAGTCATCCTGGAGGGGCTCAGAGTAAAGCCGCTGCTTCTCCACATCGAAAGGAGCCAGTTGAGGTGGTTCGGGCATCTGACAAGGATGCCTCTTGGGCGCCTTCTGGGTGAGGTGTTCCAGGCATGTTCCACTGGGAGGAGGCCCCGGAGCAGACCCAGGACATGCTGGAGAGATTATATCTCTCGGCTGGTCTGGGAACGCTGCAATGTTCCCCCGGATAAGCTGGAGGAGGTGGCTGGAAAGAGGGAGGTCTGAGCTTCTCTGCTTGGGCTGCTGCCCCTGCAACCTGGCCCCAGATAAGCGGAAGAAAATGGATGGATGGATGGAATATTACTCATTCAGTCATCAACTAGATGATCACTGGTTTTGGGTTTACTACAATCCTGCCAGAGATAAGGGAGGAAGAACAGTTAGAGATAAGGAGATGGCAAGCAACAGACTAACAGTGAGCTGAGCAACAGGTTACCCAAGACAAAACACTCCAGAAATGTTTTTTAGGTTGTAATATCTCTATGAAAGATCAATTTAAGAATATCTTCATAACAAACTATATATTTGTATGGATTCCATCAAAGATTTATCACAAACTTCCACCCACATACTGATTTTGGTCAGTCAAAAGACAGCAAATATAACACCAGCGAAATTGGAAAAACACCAACTTTAATATACAAATTAGTTTCTATTTTAAATGTATAATATCTAACATTTCCATATTGAAAAGTCTAGAATAATGTTATTTTCTTATTATGCTTATATTATCTTCTAGATTATCTGTCTTCAACAATCTTTAAATCCTGAAAATCTCAAAATGTTTTTTATTTATTCTATGTATGTGATGCCTTTCATTTTGGTAGCCTGTAAATGGCATCATGTCCCCTTTACTTTCATTCTAATCACCAAGTCAATCCCTGGAATAACGACAACCAGCTCAGTAAATTATAGGACAAAAGTTTTAACATGCTCTTGTACATGTGTTTTGACCACAAATAACAGCACTGGGCAACACTATAACTGAATTTGCCACATAGTGTTAACTACAAAAAATGTAGAGGTAGTCAGCCTTTATAATACTGAAATAGTTATTTAATGTTTGACGACATACTTTCATTGAAGTGATACAAAGAGAATATACTGTGAATATACCATATAACGTAATTAAATCAATGCAAAGAAAACTTTAATACATTAACTTGTCCATGAACAGGATTTCTTCCTGAGTTAAGTCAGATAGATTTTCAATGGCAAAAAGCCAATGTGACCTTTTCCTCAGCAAACTGATAAACTTTGAAAAACACTATTAAACTACTCCCAACAAGAGAAGTTTAAGAAAAGAATAATTTTGAATTTTTAAAACTAATCCCAATTCCAAACCCAGACTGACTCTCATTAATAAATGGTATTACTGGAGGATTTTCTTTCTCTTTGCTTTTATCCTCTATCACTTATTCTGCTTAATTTCCATATATGTGTGTCCACGAAGATAAGTGAATAAATCCTCATTAGACTCCAAGTTTATTCACGTTCAGATTTACCCTCTTAGACAGTCACCTCTCTAACACAGTTCCACTTTTCTGCAGTGATACACCTCAACATTTGCAAGCAAGATTCCTTTCTGAGGAATCATACAGATTCATAGTGGGAAATGTATGGTGCATGAGAATGAAGCCATTCCAAGCACTCAGCTTTCCAATTATAGTATATCCTGCTTAACTGATGCTTATTAATTCTTTCAAACTCATTATAGCATGCAAAATAGAGCTCTCCCATGAGATGAATACTAATGAAAGTAGCAGCTTCTCAACAGTTCAGCTGTTGTCAGAGGTCTTTCAGCTTAGATGTTTGCTTAAAGTTCCTACACATAAACAAAATAAATCCCCATTGATAAAGAGCATTTCTAAAGATTTCACTGTAAGGGTGCATTGATCAGAGTCAGCCTATTTGCTTGTGATGAGCGGGATCTGCAGTACTTGTGCAGTGATGTGTACGGATTATGTCTAGACTTGAAGAGAGCCCTGCAGTCAAGTGCTTGCAGTTGGAGTAAATAAAGCATGGAGTCTGGGTTACCTCTGAGTGACACTGAGCCAGCAGGGCCAGGCCATAGGGCTAACCCAAACAAAACACTTCAACACTTCTCTCACCATTGCTCTTCACTGCTCCCCAAAGGCTTGATTGATTGATTCACTGGCCAATCAGAGTTCATTGATCACAAAAACCTCCCCTTACCCCAGCTCTCTAGGCCTATTCTTAGTCCATTCATCTGCTGCCTGTCAGAAGTATTCACTCGAGGGCTGTAGCTGTGAGTGCTCACACTTTTACAATAACCTCCCCTGGCTTTCTGAAGAAAATCCTTTATAGAGTTTCAAATGGAAGGCATTAAAGTTTTTGAGTCTTCTCTGGATCCTATTGCTTTTGCAGTAATAATGGGTCATTTCTATAGTGTAAAAACCATAAAAGCTTGCTTAGTTATGATTTATGATGTGTGGTTTGGCTGTTGGAGCAGTTCCAAGGCTTGATACTTAAGAAGTGCTCCAACAAGTTTCATTTTTTATAATATAGACTTAAATACAAAAACCAAATGGACATAATCAGCTTAGTTAAAATCCCAGGTATTCTGAGCCCCACTTGATGCATTATACATCTTAATTTGCACATTATCTTTGAGCTGTAACCCAGTCAAATTAAAACATAGACATGTCAGACACACACTGCTGAAATCAATAAATATGTTTTGGAATCATATAAAAATATATGCTCCTTATAACTCCAGATCTGAATTGGTAACAACACCAGACAGATCATCAGTCACATGTCTCCTCATTCTGCTTGTGACAAAAGATAGTTCTTCATGACTCAGAAGGTATGTTTGGCCTTTTGTCATGCTGGGATGATGAGACACCTCCTATAATTTAAACATCTAAAATGTCTTGCCTTAAACTTTTGCACTTTAATGTACACAAGTTTATTGTTTCTTAGAATTTTCAGAAAACGAAAAAGTTTTTGTGAAAAAAAAACTTCTGAAAGTGCTGTTGACATTGTTCTAATGCTATACACTTTTTAGATCCCTGAGTAAATGTTTCAGTTTAATCACTTCTTTATGAAATGCTGGGAAAAGGGAGATAAGATAAGATAAGATAAGATAAGATAAGATAAGATAAGATAAGATAAGCAAATTGTTTAAATAAGTAGGATAAAACAAATATCTTAATAATAAATAAAAATAAATAGAATGAAGTAATGTAAGTATACAGTAGTAGAAGTAGTAGAAGTAAAAGTATATAATAAAATGGCAAAAAAATCAGTCAGTCTACTATCAATCAGCTACCAGTCTGCTATCAGTTTGCAATTGAATGGGTGAAGTTGGCAATTACACGCAATCTGTTAGTGATAAATTGGTGAAAATAGCAACTCTGTTGCCATCTTTTGCAAATCAGTTGCCATCTATGTACACAGAAATCCACATTAAAGAGAAATTTATGTTGACAGCTTATATTCATGTGAGGGCAACTGGTAGATAGTTGTTAAGCTCAGATGGTCTTGGATGGACTTCTTCAGTGTGTAAGCCAGGTAGGCTCCTTTCCATAGCATCAGTATTTTCTCCTGTGTCATACTGAGGTTGTAAATATGACTCAGGATCACAGCTAGTTGGCAAGCACAGGTTCTAAGAACCTTGGGGCTTATACCATTGTGGCTTGCAGTCTTGCCCTAGTATATTTTCTCCACCTTCTCCTAACCTGGTCGGAAGGGAGGAAGTAGGAGGAAGAAGGGGGAAGGGCAATATCGTTGAGGCTGTCTGGGAGAGGAGGCAGCAGGGCAGTGAACTCAAATGATTACTCATTTCAAAGTATTTTCATTAATCCTTAATTATATCAGTTTTGACTTCAGTAGTGGAACAGTTTCCGGCTCTGCAGGACTATGGTGCTTTTAAAATGAGTGCTTATCTACTAGTTTTATCAGATTTACAGTTACTGATCAGAGAGTGAGATCTTTCTTTCACACCCAAACCAATAAACATCATTTACTTCACAACTTGCTGCACTCAGAAAAGTGGTAGAAAGCACTTGTGCATGACAATCAATAGCTCAACAAGAGACTGGTGTATCTTCCTAGGGAGACATCTTTGAGTTAACTGAAGAGGCAAAGTGTGTAAGTGTAGATATTCCCAAAATAGAAATGTAAGGACTATATTTCTTCTTACTTATTATATATATTTTCAGTATTATTATCTTTGACTCAGTGTTCATTCATTGTGGATGGAACTGAAGAAGAAGGGGACTGCTGCATTAATTCATGTGTGCTGTAGAGACAGTAGAGTTTTAAGCTCTGACCTTTACCACTTGGTCTTTGCCATTCAGCTGGCCTGTTTGTTTACTGGGACTTGGATGGAGCATTGATACCAGTTGTACCTCTGTGCAGTAAGTGCACAAATGAATGTGGAATAATTTAGAAGTAGTTGCTAGATTCTGCCAAAAGAGGAAATGTGCCCTCTGGTAACCACAGAGCAAAGTTCCTTTAATTGGGTTGGTGATTAAGTCTCTTGATGCATGCTCAATAATCCAGGTAAAAGAATCCCAAAAAGCTGAATCTGTTCATCTGGACGTAGTGTTTTTTAGTGGGAGAAACGTTTCGTCACCTCTGGTGACTTCTTCAGTCTCAGCTGACTGCAGGCTTCCCCAACCTTATAAACAGTACATTGCATAATGACCGAAACCAGCACCACTGACTAACAATGGGCCATGAGGTCAATTTCATGATCAATAGTATGCAAATTGTCATGACCATTGATCAATGGCCATGAGTACCATTCACAGAGATTGGGGAATGGCTGCAATCACAGCATTGTAAGATGGTGACAGATGTACCCTTAGGCCCC
>VUQS01075565.1:0-29583 GCA_015108495.1 Heterochromis multidens
TTCACACCTACAGGCCAGTGGCCACTCCTTCAGTGATGAGGACGTACACATCCTGGACAGGGAGGAACGCTGGTTTGAACGGGGAGTCAAGGAGACCATTTACGTGAAAAGGGAAAGACCATCTCTGAACTGAGGAGGGGGCCTAAGGGTACATCTGTCACCATCTTACAATGCTGTGATTGCAGCCATTCCCCAATCTCTGTGAATGGTACTCATGGCCATTGATCAATGGTCATGACAATTTGCATACTATTGATCATGAAACTGACCAAATGGCCCATTGTTAGTCAATGGTGCTGGTTTCTGTCATTATGCTAATGTACTGTTTATAAGGTTGGGGAAGTCTGCAGTCAGCTGAGACTGAAGAAGTTACCAGTTGGTGACGAAACATTTCTCCCACTGAAAACGCTACGTCCAGATGAACAGATTCAACTTTTTGGGATTCTGTTTATAAGGTTGGGGAAGCCTGCAGTCAGCTGAGACTGAAGAAGTTACCAGTTGGTGACGAAACGTTTCTCCCACTAAAAAATGCCACGTCCAGATGAACAGATTCAGCTTTTTGGGATTCTTTTACCTGGATTATTGAGCATGCATCAAGAGAGCTCCTACAGTATTGATCAGAATTTAATCAGCTTACAGACAAAGATCACATAATTGGCCTTTATCCAAGTTGAGGTCAAGGTCACATTTGTTGTTTTAAGGACAATAACCTGTGAATTGTGATGGATTGTGAGCTGGATGAGCTACTACATCACTGACGGTCTGGTTTAATTTTTTACATCACTATCCATTCTTTCATGCTTGACAGTCATCATCACCACAGCAGGATCAAATCATCTTCACAACAACAAAATCATATTGAGTGTTTGACCTGGTTGATGTGTCCACAGTTCATTAGTGTAATGTGCTGTGGCTCTGGTGACTCTGGTGCATCCAGCAGACTTGTGGATTGGCAGAATGGGGACAGTGTGCCATGGAAGTGATTCTTTGGCTAAAGAATGAGGAGAAACTGTGTGTGGAATGAACAAAATCTTAACCCGCTGCCATTTTCTGACTTTAGACAAACAGTTGACAAGGTTTCACTTCAGCAGCCAAATGGGCTGCATCAGGCTTAATGGTTATTTATTGCACTGTGTCCCTATGAGATGTATTTATGTGAACTCTGTGCATCATGTTACTTGTGAAGATGATTATTCAGCTGGCCTGGTTTGGCCAAAGGACAAGATCAAGCATTTCATAGTCTCGCCTCGGTCTCTTGACGGTATTAGAGCAGTCCATCAACTGCTTTTCTTCAACAGGACCAGTGCTTCACTTACCCTTGCCATTCATTTCTTCATTCATTCATTTTTCCACTGTTTTACCATCGCCAGTCCTACCCAGACCTTCAGAAGCCACTGTGTGCTTTGGGTCAGATCTGGAATGTGTCAGTAACAGTGCACCTTACCCTGTGTGCTGCTTCAGACAGGAAGCAACAGTGGATGACTTTGGTTTTAGGTTCTGTGATACAGTGATGTCACTCTACAATAACAGCAAAGCCACACGGTGATTTATGGACTGCAGACAGTCAAATGTATCTCATGGCGATTGAACATCAACACTAAGGTTCCACTTCCCTTCAGCTACTTGGCAGCAAGTGTTTCCCACAATCCTGGTTGCTGACTATCTGCTTGACTTTGTAAAAACCTTTGAAAACAACCAGTGCAAAAGACTGGGCTGCTTCAAGCTCTGGTTTGAATAGTACCGCCGTAATCTGTTGAAAACAATTTTAGGCAGTATCAATCAGCCCCAATATTAAAATCAGTAACAGGTGCAGAAAATAACGATAATTTCATTACAAGCAATGCTCTGCTGGTAAACCTTAGCTCCTGGCATACATGTGGATGCTGCTTTGACACATACCACCTCCCTAAAAATTGTTGCAAGACCAAAAACATTCTTCTCCCCATAGTAATTGGGGAGATATTCCGCAAAGGGAGCAGTTTCGTCCAACAGAACAATGACCCATGCAAAACTGCCCAGCGTGGTCTCAAAAAACAAGACAAGAGCCCAGTGTGCTGGTTCGGTCTTGAAACTCCTCAGATCTCAATCTGACTGAGCATCTGCAGGATGTGCTCATACAAGCCCAATCCACTGAGGCCTTTCCCACAAGCTGCAGAACCCAAATAATCTGCTGCTAACATTCCAGTGCAAGACCCCAGCAGTCAATACCCCTAAGGCTTCAGAGCTTTTATTTTGTAGTACAAGAAGGACTTGAACAATATCAGGCAGATGATTTTAGTCTTGTGTCTGATCAGTGTAGAATTACAGATGGCTTCCTACACGATTAAATAAGATTATTGAATGTTTATATATTTTTAGTTTGACGAGCGCTACGTGCACTCCTGTTTTCAACACAGTTCATTAGCAGTGACACTCCCAAATATCTAAAATAAAGTTTTACATTTCACATAATAAACATTCATGTACAGTGCATTTTAATTGATTTTTGTTTCTACTCACTACCATTTTGGAGTACAGTTTTTAGCAGTCAGAAAGTCATCTGGCCTGTTTTAGCATTTTACTGGCAAACTAGCATGCTACCACCAATTAGTGCTGCAAGGCGTCACAAAGCTCCCTATAACATCTAACATGTCTGTGTCCCATTTTCTGATCTGACCATCAATGACCATCAGTTTAGAAATCTTTTTCTTCTTCAATCTTTTTTTTTGTCATTCTCAATATCCCAGTAAGAAGCTCCCCAAGTTAAATAATCCTTGCTTCATTTATATTCCTGCTGATGTGTTTGATGTCCTCCCACTGATGCCAGACAATAGCTGCAGAATTTTTATTTTTATTTGGTTTTTATTTTGTTGAAGGAAAATGAAAGAAAATTCTATCAAAATACAGCTGACTGGATTGTAGACTTGTGGCTCTATGTTGTTAGTGACACATCTGCCACCTGCAGGCCACTGAGATATGTCAAGTATATTTTTTTGTGTCCAGGTCTTGAAATCATACACAACCACACTTTAATCACTTTAATCTATCTTCTTTGTCACAACAGGAAGGCTGGCCTCATCCTCTCGCAGTTAGATGAGCTCTCCCCATGGTGTAAGGGTCTCCTTCAGGAGCCAAAGATTGGTCTTCGCAGGATGTCCCTCAAGTTCCTGTCCTGCCGTTACACCGACACCAAGGTTTTTGGGCTTAACTGGTCAGACATGGGCCAGGACGTACAAAAGGCATGTGATGAGCAGACACTCACTGTCATGTACAACGACTACGGCGAGCCCAGGGAGCTCTGAAGGTTTCAGATTGGATTTAAACAAAAACATCAGAGATTTGTCAAATCCAACAAAGAAACAAATATAATGCTTTACTTACATTTACTTATGTAAATTGCAGTATTTGTATTTGTTGTCTCAAATGCTCCACATTATTTGAAAATGCCATTAATTGCTATTAACCATGCCATTAACTGTTTTAAATTTATGGGCTCCCAAACTAAACATATTTAATGTATTATGGTACCTAGTGGTCTCTAAAGTCTAAAGATTATCTAAGAAACGGGTCCTGTGTTAATCTATGTCCCTTTGCTGTCCTTTGTTAGATCTTAATGACTGTTCCTCCCTTTAAGTTAGTAAAAAATAATGCAGTCTCGATACTTTCAGCAGAAGTATCTTTTCTCATGAAGTTGATCAGTTCTCACTGGTCATTTGTCATTGCATATAAGACTGTCTTGTAATAAGTATTTTCTTCCAAATATATTAAAATCTTATGGTCTGAAGCATCATTTTAGGTGAAGTGGATGCAGGCAAAAGACTAAATTGCTAATTTAGCATAAAGGCTAATTTTTTGTTCAATTAAAGGCTGGTGTGTTTAATTTAGTGGACATTAAGTATGAAAGGCTCCAAAATCAGCACAACTCTATCTCTCAAGTCCAAGTAACCCCACAGTTATCTTAATTTTATAATTTAAGTGCCGTAAGGCAGAAAAAAAAACTGATGGTATAAATGGTATTGAGTTGTTGTTTTTTTTAATCATGACATAAATAGGGAATAAATAGGACAACTTGACTTCACTTTTTTTTGTTGGACTTGATCATTTCAAATTTCTGAAACAGAAGAAAAGAGATTTTTTTTCTCTTTCAAGCATTTATTTGATCTATAGAGCCACCTAGAAAGAAAAAAGTGGTTTAATTTTGGTTTGAGATTTTCAGTCACATATTGAAAGGTCAGATGTGGGACTTAAACAGCTACTTTGTGCCTATTTAAATCCAAAAGTACTTTAGACGTTTTGGGAAAACTCAGGCAAGTGCTGACACTTGGCCAACAAGCAGATAGCAACAGTGGCTATAGGCAGTTTAGGTACAATTAGTTGATTCTTGGACCTGATTTGTAACCTGGAGTCAACTTCATATGAAGTTTACATAAAAAGCGGACTCAGAAGAGTCTGTCCTGTACAGATTTTTCAGTTTAAACTCACTATAGCTTCAGCTTCACTGGCACATTCCAGCAACGGTTATAAGTGAATATTTTACTGCTTCAGTTTTTGGTGGTATTCGTCCAAATTTATTATGAATGACTGCAGCACATGCAGCAGGTGAACACTTGTGATAGACATCAAGTATCTCATGATGTGAATAGTTCTGGTATTGGCTGCGTGTAGTTCCTTATTCATCTGAGACATTCAGTTTTTAGCTGTTGCACCTCTATGTATTTGGGATGAAGTCAGCTTCATAGGCAAGTAGTTACAGACCTTTTTGTTTTCTTGTCTTTCAAACATGCCGAACAGTTAAAGGAATGCAATATACTGAAGGATGTGTCATACAGTGATACTGGAAAAAAGCCAGGACTTTACAAAGTTCTTTGTTTCTTGTATAGAAAAGGACAGGTTGCATGTAGGCAAATGGAGAAAAGTAAAAGTAGAAAGGTTAATTATGTAGATAACAGTCAACTAAGAATTATTTTAGTAGTGTAGACATTCAAGAGAAAACCCTGTACATAGCATTATGATCAAGTTTTAGTGATATAACCTGCTGACTTTAGTGTTATTTGCATTTAGAATTAAGCTGTAGTAAAGAAGGTATAACAGGCATCAAAAACACGTCATTTATAACGTGTACAAATTCAGTAAAACCTGCCAAAACTATCGTTCTTCATCATTTTTCAAGTTCTAACATGATTAAAATCAGTGAATACTTTAAAAATGATCATTCTGTACTAAAGCTGTAGTTTAACAGCAACTTAATCATTTTAACTTCATGGCCACTAATCCAGTGTTTCTTGCGAGTATATTCTTAGGTTTATTTGAATTGACTCATGTTATTATGATATGGTATTTTGGTTTGCTTTATAATAACTATTGCTTGTAAATTGTAAATTAATAGTTAATTAAACTGTAGTAAATAGTTATTTTACTGTTAACAAATGAAAATACTCAATACCATTTTCAATACCACAAGGTATGACACAATTTAGAGGCTTTTTTTTTTTTAAATAAATATTAGAAGTTCATGCAAATGTATTCAGCTACAGCTCTGTTTATTACTATTGTGCTTCTGGTGACCTGGCACTATATTGCTGGTCAAACAGTTGTTATAGTTTGTAGACTGCTAGTGTTTCTGCCTAGTTGCTGATAGACTTTACTCAGCTTCAATCAGGGACTTTAAGACAAACATAACTTTTTAGACACAAATAATTGTGTTATACTGTTAAATAAACAGTGTCTACCAAAGTTACAAATGCGCAGGATTGATAGCGTCTGCTGCCTAGCTCCCACATTAACTTTTAACATTTTATTATGAGCCACTATCTTAATGATAACTTAACAGACAGCTAATGTTGGTAATTGATAATAGTTCAACAGCTAACATTAGCATGTGCCAGGTTAACATTTATGATAACTGTTAATACTTCAGTGTCTCAAAACAACAGTTTTACTGACCTCAAAAGAATCTTGTAAAATTGGTTTTGAAAGGTACCGTTAAGTGTCAGTTCTGGTGACATCTCTAATAACTTACTAATGTTATAACCTTTGTTTATTTATGTGATAAGTTTCATAAAAATAATTTTATGTATTACATTTTGTTTTTAATTTATAGTTTCATCGCTGATCAGATATAATAACGATTACATTCTGATACCAACACACAACATTTTATGTACTACAGTTTCTATTTGATATTGATGACCTCATTTTGTTGTTGTTTTTTGAGAAAGGTTTCATTACTGATCACCATTTTCCTACCAGAGATATGCACAAACAACTTTATAGTACCCATGTAGTACCCAGGTTCATGCCATGGTTTTTCAAACAATATAAGTTATTAGTATATTATCATTTCATTGTCTGTTAACAGTAAAACGCTATTGACTACAGTTTTATCATCTATCAATTTACCGTTTATTAATGAATTATTTTTTGGTGTTACCGTTATTTTAACTGTAGTTGCCATGTCAAACGTTGATGTAACAAAAAAATATATATATGAGCAGTTAATTTTTAACAATTCTCATATGTGAATACTAAAATGAACGCTTATAGACTTTTTGTATAGGCAGCAAAGTATTTCATAAATGCGTCACGTTATAGTACAGTACATTGTTTGACTTCTGTATATAAATGTACAACAACTGGTATTTTACATTTACATGTGCTTTACTAGATACAATGATGTACTGTAATATCTGCTGTGTATCTCAGTCTCTGGACATTAATACACTGATGCCAGTTTTAATATGAAGAGCATAGGGGTATTAATCTTCTGTGATCTGTAGATGATACCTGGAATTTAGCTGGACTTTTGTGCTGAGCTAAACTGAAGATGAAATGAAAAAGGCAACACAAAGATATGAGGACATATGAACCAACCATCTACTATGTGCATGATATATTGTCTATACTGTATGTGGCATCATAAAGTCAACTTTTTCACTATGATCTTTGCTACTTCTAAGAACAATAAAGAATATAATTTAAAAAGTGGCTGTATAGATATTTTTCAGAGCCCACTAAAGAGATTTTCTAACTTCTTGTATTTGTATACTAATTGAAATTAATTTAATGCACCCAGAATATTAATATTCCTATGTTACTGGCAGGTTGCTGTCAGCAATAACTCACAAGCTGTTACAAACTGTTATTACTTAACCATAATAGATTTTTGGAGACAGACATTTGGACAAGAGGGTAACATGCCAAGTTATCAGGCTTGCAAGCTGCATTAACATACTGTACATGTGCAACACAGAGAGAATTAGCTCATTAGTAATAGAACAATAAAATACTAGAACTCCACTCACTAAAATGAAAGAACACTTCTTAGACAAGCAGTACCATACAAGAAATATTTGTAAAATCCTACAATAGCACAAGCACAATGAAGAGGCCCAGTTCAGTGACTTGAATTAGCAAAAGTGAAAAAGCTGCCTGTGTCAACTTCTTTGTCAGTCAAAATGGCCATGCACCTAACTTTGTCATACCAGTCGGATGAGGAAAAAAAAAAAAAAAAACAAAATAAATCACACTTCATATAGCTGTTATGAAGTGGGAAATTATCCACAGAGCCTAACACTGTTGTTGTACCAGGCTGTAAATATGCTTTTTAATGCTGCAAAGTCAGGCATTTTAACAAAGGAATCTATGAGGAGCCAACCTCAAGCAGCTATTAAAGAAGCATTAGAAGAACTGCAGATTTTGGCTTCAATTTTCAGCTCTGAAGGTTGGTGTTTGTTGATATAATGAACATATACGTTTCTACATAGAACCCATTCAAATCTGGTAGATGCTATTCTAGAAAAAATAGGGCCTACTTTTAATTTGTAAAGGATGTGCCCATCAGGAAGCTGAATGGACTGATAATTTTACCTACTGTGAAGGCACAATTTAGGATTAATGTTTGTTTGAGATAAACACTTATATGCATATTTTACACAGGAAGCCTGACTGATACCTATTTCCTGAATTTTTCCAAACCATGTCTATCGCAGTCTCGCTGCAGCTTCTGGTATTGCTGTAACTTCCAGATCTTAGTGAAAAAGCAAACCTAAACATCAGGAATCACAATGTATTCCTTTCTTCCTTTCACTATGTAAGGCTATGCAAGTACAAATCACACATATGTGTGCCAGTATGAAAGATAGTAATTAGATAAGAATAAGGTTATTTGTGAGTAGGTCTCACACTGTGGGGATATACTGAACATATAACATTTTAGAAGTGGTTATTGTGAGGTTGGTTGAATAGAACTAAAGGTAAGGATTGGTGGAAGTCTCCTGACATTTTTTTAAGCCATGACTGTTTCTATTTGTAGTCAAAGTATCTCATCTACAGACCATGTAATTGAGAGAACACAAGTCCACAATTGTAAGGGTCAATATAAAGTTGCTATTTATTTCATAGAATATAAAGTACAGTACTGTAAAATATGACAAACATGATTACACTTTTATAGATACAATATAGTACTGGGGTAGTTAATTATTTCTACATAATGGACTCCAGAAGCCTTCTTACATACACACATGCAAGCAGATGTGTGTGTTGAGTGGATGATGTGCCCAGGTTTCCCAAAAGAAGACTCCCTGTTTTTTTGGGGTTTTTTTCAATATTTGTTTTTTATGTGCATATATGTTTCAGTGAAACTATGTGCAATTAATATGCTGCTGATGTTTTATTTCAATTTCTGGGTAATGTTTACAATATTTATCTGAATTTGTGTGATTTTTTTTTTTAATGTAAATATAAGTGAACATACTTAAGGGTACTTCTCTTTTGGGAAGCCCTATGCACAAGCTGTAAGCTACTGATACATGTTTGTAGTAGAAATATTAATGACCTGTGTGGCTAATAGGTGATCTAGTACATGTGTTAGATGACCCAAATATATTAGTCTATATATGTTAGTCTTTACAGATCTGTATCCACTTACATTCCTAAAAACTACAAGAATCTGAAGCCTGTTCATGAATTGGTGTTAATGTCAGATTTGTTTGGTCTGCCATAAGGAAACAGAGGATTTTGCCTCAGTATTACTTAAATACAGTCAATGTAATTCTGTTTCTCCCTCAGTAGCCCTTCCTTTGAGGACTGTGCATGTACTGGACAATTTCAGGCACATCCAGTTGTTTTACTTGTTCACTATCCCAAGGCTAATCATGTCCAGAACAGTACTTGAGTCCATTTACAAAAGTGATTTGATCCAATTATGATGGTTTGAATTTTAGAGGGGAGGATAAACTGTTCAGTCAGGCTCTGATGTTGAAAACATAATTATCTGCACAAATCCAATAGTGAAGATAACCTTTAACTTCTTAACAGGGAGAGAAAACGTATTCATGTGTGGATGTTGTTTTGCTGGACTGAACACAGGAATTCAAGCTTCAAACCAACATGACTCATATTTGATGCAGTTTTAACAGTAAAATCATGATGAAATAAAAATGTCCTTTTATTATATGAAGTCTGACTTCAATCACATTCTTTGTATTACAAAATCTTAAAAACTGGATATTCTGTGTTTGTCTGTTGTGGTGTATACTCTGTGGTTTGACTTTGTTTAACACAAGTTCAACTTATTTCATCCCTCCATCTCATTGCATTCCTCCTCCTTCCAAGTGCTTGGCTTTGCTCTTGTTCTCCTCTGCGTCCGGATCCCGGCAAGTGCACTCATCCTGATTGCAGTCAGCTCCAAACTGAATGACCTGTCAGTAAATAAACACAGCATTCAGCGCTTGGCTTTCCAGACCTGCTATACATCTTTCAGTCTGTGGCTGGACTCAAAGAAAAGCACGACATATGACTTTTCAGGCCTGTGTTGTGCACATTTCAGATTTTAAAAGATGACTAAATCAAGAAAGCACACATCCCGTTAGCTTGGTTTTTCCATCAAAGGCTGGTTTTTCCTTAAATTTAATTAAATCTAAACCTATTCCATTGTAGTGAAACAAAACCATAGAAATGAGTTCGGAAAAGCAGTGGGATAAGAAGAAATATTATATCAGAACTTTGAGTAAAAGCAGAGTCACTGAGAAGGCCTCCCGGTAGGGTTGTTACATTTCAACTGTAGCAAAGAGCACGGCTGTGAATGGCAAAAACAGACAATAAAATATAAATTTGCTTGAACTGACCTAGCAGCATTGTGTTTGTGCTGAAAGGTAAGTACCCCTTAGTACTTGCTGCATTTCTTCACAGTTTCGAAGAGGCCCCCTTGAGGCCGGTAAAGCGCATGTCAAATGGTTCAACTTGGCCTTTGAACAGCAAGAAAAATCTTGAGGGTCTTTGGGGGGCGGGGGAGGAGGGCAGAACGCACCGCCGTGGAGGTGAACGGATGAACACATGTTAAGAATCAACAACAAGAGGCTGCCAGCTCTTGTCTAGGAAGCGAGCCATCACCACAGGTTGCAAAATAAACTCTGGTGCCCCGTGAAGCAGTCTGTTGCAAGAAATGTAAACATTCGCTCTCGGAGAGGAGGACTGAGAGGAAGACTAAGAGAAAGAAAGGCAGTGGAGAGAAAAGTGTAGAAGACAGAGGGAGAAAATGAGGATGACGGCAAGCAAAGCCAAGAAGGAGAGTTGTAGGTAGCAGTTTGTCAGCCTTCACTGTTGATTGCACCCACTTCTGGACTCGGTTGACGACAGGGTGATACTTTCTCTGAGGGCTCTCAAAGTGCTGCATGAGGGCCGGCTTCACTTCAAATGCCAGCAGTCCCATTTAAGACGAGCTGGCACGGCCATTAAATGTTTCCCTAACAGTTTCATCTTGACAGAAAGAAAGCCTAACAAGCTTTGGATGGAGAGAATGGACTTCATCCACAGAAACAAAAGCCAAGTCTTTAGGTTGTTTCTGAGTGTTTGAGAGCTGTCTCCTTTTGTTTACTGAAACATATTCATGAACAAGACCGATGTGACAAAAACGTTTCAAGGAGCAACCCTACGGTGTTGGGGAAAAAAAAGTCATCTTCAGATCTTTGCTTTGAGAGCTTTTCCCTTTTGGCCAATCACTCAGTCTTACCTGAATCATCTCTCATGTATTCCTCCTCTACCCAGTACAGCCTGAGCTCCATGAAAAGAAGGCAGCTGGCCCCAGTGGATTTAACCAGACAATAACAGATATGAATATTGATTCAAATATTTGGAGTAGTTCAGATACGGGTGCGTTATGTAGCTGGATATGCACAGTGGCCACGTTAGTTGCAGAATAATCTAAAAATTCAGCTCGCTTCATCATCATCTGTTTGTGTTTATGATTAATACTGAAACTGAGACAAATTGGCATAAACATCCTAACATCCGAGCTTTGTTTTCTTGTGTGGCAGCAATGAAAATAAGCGATGTGGGTCACGCTGTGTTAAAAACCTGTAATTGCCTACACCTGCATAAGTCAAGCTCCATAGAAACAGAGTTCTGGAAAAGGCCCAAGCTGAGCCTTCATTACCCCCCTCTTGCTCCATCACCCTGCTGGAGCCGTGGCAGTCAGGATGCACACTCTCACGGCTGTTTAGTTCACTTCCTTGAAACGACCCCCGCTCACTGAGTTGCTGTTTTACAGTGGCCGAGGAAACCGCAGACCGTCAGACACCTCGCTGCTCCCACACTTATACCCTCCACCTCTCCCTTCCCCTGAGCAGTTAGTGGCAGTCTGGCAGCTCATTTATTATGACGGCAGCTGCAGACTCGCTGAACTCCTCCATTTAAGAAGGAGCTGCCAGTGAGTCATGGCGTGCTGCGGACATAAAGGAGACAGCAGAGGTTCAGCCAACTGTAGGCCATAGGAATTAACAGGAAGGGGCCCCTCAGTGAGTGTCATGAATATGTGGCTGTACAGTAGCCAAATAGGGTATATTTGATGGTGGTGGTGGTGGTGGTGGTGGTGGGGGGTGGGGGTAAGCGACTTCCTAAATGTCAACATGGGAGAGAAGTTCTCATGAAAGGACAGAAAAATAGGAAAAAAAGATGTGTTTATGTGGCCTGGTTTCCACCACAGGCTGACCTGGGCTAGCTCATTATTATTCATACCATTCCTCTTAGCCACTCAATATATACAGCAATCATTTAGAGCAATTAGTGTAATACGATACGTTTGCATCTCGTAACAAGCATGAACAAGCTGTCACCAGGGAAAGTATGTTAGGATGAATAAACACAAAGATATCCAGCATGTTCCTCAAATAGAGGAACATGCTGGATATCCGTTGTGGGCCCAACAGAAAGTTTCATTTTGAAATGGCATTCATATTACACGCCTCCATCACACACTAAAACTGAAATCTCCACTGAAGACGTTTTAAATTAAGTTTATTTGGGAACAGGGCTAAAGTAATACAGTGAGATTTTCACTTGTATCTGCCATATTATGTTCAAATCCAAGTCTGCTTCGATGTCCCTTTCTTCATATGAAAGGTGTGAAAGCGGCATAACAGCGTGACGAAAACCTGCTTATTTACAATTTGAGTGGAAAAGTTAGAGGCTCAAGTCTCCTCCGTTGTTTAAAATACAGATGAGGGAGACTAAATAGGTGCAGTTGTTAACAGGAGAGAAGGGAAAGTAGCAGGGATCTGTGTTTGTTTGCTTAGCAGAAGTCTCCTGCACAGCGGCACAGTGCTCACGCCAAAAGAGACAGATTTCTACTACTGTAAACAGGAAGAATCTGCCTTTGAATCCTGCCTCAGCTTCTAAGCTCCATCTTCATTGAAAGATGCCTGAGCAAGCCAAGTAACACTTTTAAAACAGTGGATTGAAAGTTATTTTTATTAAAAATGACCCTACAAATCTGTTATTAGTATAAAAAAAGCATAAACAAAACAAACCTAATGGTATCAAAGTGATTGAAATCAGTGTGTCTCTTCTTATGTAGCTCTGGAAATGTCTGTTTGTGTACCTTTCTGGTGGAGAGTGTGGATGGGCAGCAGTCTCCTCCATCATACTGGCAGTAGGCCCTGTTGTTGATGGTGTCACACCAGCCATCCCCTCCAAAGGGCTAGACACAAGTTCCAAACAAGAAACACTGTTATGGTTGGAGAAATAATCCTTCCCCAAATGTGAATTTTACCTTTCACAACATGAAACACTGGGAATGCCAAAAAATGACTCAGCATCTTCCCAGAAAACAGAACTTGACTTAGTGGCACACACTGTCACACAATTAAGTTGTTTGGGATATATTTCCATGAAACAAGATATCAAGAAATCAAAATAAACACTCATGCTGAATAATCGAGAGCCAATTCAAGCTGTATATTCAGGCATACCAGAAAATCCATCGTGTGGTCACTGACAACTCTGACAAAGCTCACGAAACAGGGTAACCAATGAGAGAGGATGATTGCTGTCCACTGACCAAGCTAGCTCTGGGGATTCAGCTCAGTGGACAAGTGGGCCTGTGATTTACCAGCAAAGCACTTCCCGAGGTATGTAAAAGAAGTAAACCACAGTCACACAAAACATGAAGAAATCACAATCACAGTTAAAGATGGCTTCTTAAAGCAAAGATGATAGATGGTAGATCAATAGCTAACGTCCTGTTGATTTAACAGATGCACGACTTCTTGGCATTTCACTGCTTGCACTCAATTCCACTAAAAATAATATTTAAAAAAAACAAACATTCTCACAGTTGCAGGATGGTAGGAATTATGAGAGTGTGACACAACAAAGTCTCTGATTAACAGCAAGGGTGGAAACAACACTTTGAGTAAAGCAAACCACTGACTACCAGTACAACCCACCAGCTAAAGAAATGGGAGGAAGAACTTTCTCTAGAGAGTATCGCAAAAGCAAAAGCAACCTTTTATAAAAGCATCAGCAGGACAGGGGCTGTCTCAGGCCAAGTGCATCATTTGTTGGGAAGATGCTAAAAAAGAGATCTGAACCAAAGGCAGCAAGAAAGTTGGATTTTGTGAAAGTATCTGGGAAGGCTGTGGATGCATGTTAGACGCTTGTGGAGGGCATTATAAAGCAGAAGAAACCTCAGGCAGCAGCAGCAGCAACACTACATCCAGATGCTACATATTGGTTAGTAAATGTGTCTTCTTCCAATCCAATAAAAAAAAACCTAATATGTCAGATGTCACAGAGGCTGTTTTGTGCAGGCACGAATAAAGTTGTGTTGAAATTTTGGCTCACCCTTTAGTGGGTTTTTAGAACAAAAACTCTGAGAACCACTATAGTAAAGTATGCTAAACTGTGAGTTTGTCAGAGAAAAAAAAGCAATCAAATTCTGTGATCTCCTTTAACAATGTGCTGTGAAAACTTGTGGATAGCATACTGTGAAACAATGAAAGCAGTCTGCCCTTGATCTACCACTCTGGCTTCAACATTCATCCTATCCCTCAGAACCCTTCCTTATAAATTTTATTTTTGGAGTTGCAGACTCCAAAAATAAAATGCAGACTGTATGTTTGTTCTTCAGGCAGAACTCTCGCCAGGATATCATACTGGTAGCCTCAGCCTGGCCTTCCCAAATATCAATACAGTCATCTTCAGTTATCTCCAGGCCGGATTCCATCTCCCATTTTTGTTTTACATGGATGGTGAATAAAAGAATTCAAGCCTTTGTTGTGAGATGTAGTTGCTGTTTTATTAGAGTGTAACCTTTTGCAGATCTTTGTACAAAACCTAAGGGCTACCTTGGTCCATTGGTGTAATTTATCAAGATGATCATCCTGGTGTTGATAACTATATAATATAAACTCTCCCAGTTAATTCAAATTGCATTAAGATGCATTCTGCTGAACAGCCCAGCCTGCTTATATACTATATCGTAACAGGGCAGCAATGAAACAGTATGTGAGGGAAAGCTTGATCTCAGTTTGAGAGAGTTGTGTGGTCCTGTATTTAATCGAGCGTCTCATAGTGTTGCACACAAAATTCAATCTCATCCTGTTCCTTAAGAGGGAACTGCAAGTGAAGGGGGCAGCAGATTCTTTTTTATATTGCAGTCCAATCCAGTCTAATGGCAATATCCTGTATTTCATCTGTTATGGTGTGCTTCAATAGTAGCAGGATAATGCATACTCATATTTTTAATGGAGATGCTTTAAGGGATCCAAACTTCCAGAGTGTCAGGGCAGGCCAGTCCCATCTGAAGTCAAATCAGTAAAAAACGTTTTAAGAGAGACTTTGAGAATTATGTGAGCTAAACAAATTAAGAAGTGACATCAGTTTGGGTAAATTCTCCTCTGGGTTTTCACAATGAGAAAAATGACATGCAGAAATAGGATTAGCTTGTATATTTACCATCACCAATCAAAAGCCCATTAAGCTTTGGTTACTCATTTTCTACCTGAGTGAAAGGTTTTGCAATGTGGGCAATCTTGGTGACACTTTCAGTCTAGTGTGATGGTTATGAATAGGTGTCAATTCATTCTTATTCCAGATATCCAGGATCTAATGCAACCAAACTAAATGCTGTTTCTGGATGCAAAAAGTATGCCTATGTATGCCAGTAACTACCCATTCCTTTATTTTTGCCCTATTTAGAGATTATGGATATAATAGCCTCACTTCGTGGCTGAGGTATCTGTCTCTTTTTAAGGCAGTAGTTAAAGTGAAAAGGTTTTGGTTAGGAGGAGCTGAATTTGTTCTTCCTGTGCTTGGTGGCAATTGGTGCAGATGTGAGCTAGATAAACTTTAAGTGGAGTTTAAGAGTGCTATACAAATGCCAATCCATTTCCAAGTGTATGAATGGATAGTAATATAAAATAAGTTAATGGGTACCCTGTACCTTATTTTTCACCTTGGTTGAGAGGTCCATATGTGTACTGTTACATTGAGTTAAAAAAATGCCACCAGAAGTTCAAGACTGGTTTTCATAAGGTACAAACTTATATAGATACAAGGTAAGTACTCTCTGTCAAAGGTACCTTAGAGGTATAAAGCCAACGTACCTCTAAAGATACAATACAGTAATAAGATACATTATTAAGTGAACCTTTTGAGATGTAGGCTAACATGATAAACTCTGTAATATAGCCTTGGAGTACATAAGGTGTGAATATGGCAGAGGTGATTGAAGCATTATATCCAGTATACAGACCTGCTGAACAACTACAAAAAAGTAAGTGGTGTAAAAACGGTTTCTTTTGGCTTTTCAGGTGACAAGTGACTACAAAGATTCTTCAAAGTAATTTAGCAGTCGAGGCTTGGTTTGACATTTAGTTGATCTTTCACTTAAACTAGGATAAATAAAGTAGACAGAGAGATATAATTTGATAACTGTTCAGCTATGCTTCAACTTACTTAGAATACCTTTTAGTGTAAACTGTTTTCTTGCAATGCCTTGGCCAGTGTGGGAGTCCTGCTGGAGAAACTTTGGAGTGGCACGCAAATTTCTGGAATTAAAGTTACACAGAATCTTAAACGCGTCATGATGAAAGCCTTTTTAATGTTTTCCACTGAACCTTAAGGGCTTGAAGGGCCTGACGTGCCAACAATATGAAAATAAATGTCGAGTGCCAAAGATACTTTTGGTTTCCTCTGATGAGCTGATGGAGATATTTCAAAGGCTAACAGTAGGCTTTTACCTAACCTGCGCAGGGGGAGAGAGCAGCTGCTGAGAAGATTTCTGGAGTTTTCTCTTCACTTCAAAGAACTCCCTACTTGACGAATCCCCTTGCCTTTTCTGACTAAATTGCCATGGACAAAAATAAATCTATTTAATTGTTCTGTCTCTAAATACTTTACCAGTAATTGCACCAGATGTTTCACTAAAATCACAGAATAACCTTCATAATCTAAGACAGTCATGCATAAAACAAAGTTGCTTAGCCTAATGGCAAGTTTAATTTGAAATTTCCAGCGCTGACCTTTATTCTGGATTTCATCAGTATTCCCATGCTTGTTCTTCCTTGCTGAAAACTGTTTAAATGAGCAGACCCCACACTTTGCCCAGATGAGGTTAATTTGGAGGCCAGGGCTCATGTTGAGGTTAATTAGTATTTACATTCCCTTCCAGGCAGAAAATATGTTATGATCACAAGAAACACACAGACCCAGGAACAATATTAAAACAGCGAGAACTGGCTATCCACCTTAGTCCCCTATGGGTAATTCAAAGGTCAGCTGGTTTGTGTATTATCTTTACACTGACTTGAGTGGAGTTAAAGAAACAGACGTAAAAAGCAGCAGCAGCAAATCCCACACCTTACTTACACGAATATTCTGAGTAGTGTCATCCACACCTGCCAAGCTCTTCATCACAACAATAGATAACACAGGTATGAATTCTAGAAAACACTCTGCTGTCAAGCAGCAATATATTATATTTTTTTCCTACCAAGAATTTGTATCATTCCCTCCCCCACTCACTCCAGATAGTTCTGAAAACTGTCTGCCCCTTTCTCTTCTTGATATGACTTACTTACTGAGAAGAAAGAATTCTTCTTTCAGGTAGGACAGCTCAAGGAGTTGTAGAGAGGTATTTCTATAAAGGGGGTAATTCTATATGGCTTTTCTTTTAAAAAAGCGTAAAAGCAAAGCTGTCAATTTACTGGTCAATTTATGTCCCTACCCTCACCTATGGCGGAAATGAGTTTCCTTCAAGGGGTGGCTGGGCTCTCCCTTAGACATAGGATGAGGAGCTCAGTCATTCGAGAGGGACTCAGAATAGAACCACTGCTCCTCCACATCAAAAGAAGCCAGTTGAGGTGGTTCAGGCATCCGACAAGGATGCCTCCTGGACGCCTCCTAGGTGAGATGTTTTGGGCATGTCCTACCAGGAGGAGGCCCCGAGGCAGACCCAGGACTCACTGGAGAGATTATATTTCTTGGTTGGCCTGGGAATGACTTGGTGTCCCCCCGGATGAGCTGGAAGAGGTGGATGGGGTGAGGGAAGTCTGGGCTTCCGTGCTCAGACTGCTGCCCCCGCAACCCGAACCCAAATAAGCAGCAAAAAATGGATGGATGGATGGATGGATGGGTAATTCTATATAGTGCGACAGGTATTATGGGATATGTGCCATAGCACCTGGTGAACACCGGGTGTTTTGATATGTTCATAAAAAATCTATTTTGAGAAAAGTATAGATGATTCTGAAAGCCAAGTTTACATGTAGTCAGTTTATAATCACATAATTACCATATTATCAGCTATGATTGGCCAACTGTAAACTGGCCATTAAAAAAGCACTTTGTCATGAAACCTGTATATTACTCTGTCATGCTGATAGTATAAAATGCAGCTTACATAGGTTGGTCACAACACAAGTGGGTGGTTCTGAGCTCTGAAGCAGTCAGGACGCTCACTGCCAACAAAAGTTGCCGAAAAGGTTATGAGGGAAGGACAGCATGTAAAACATGAGCATGGGTCATTAGGTCTGGACTTTTAGCAGACTATAAAAGTGACAACTGCAAAGTGGACAGGCAACATGTTTCCACAGGAAGTTAAGAGTAGAAATGGTAGATGGAGCCAGTGATTACCTTCGGGTAATTCCCTGTAGAGGTATTCCAGGCACTACTAAATGGAAGATGAATAATAAAGGGAGACCCCAGGGAAGACCCAAAAAATGTTGGAGAGATACCATTCACTTAACAACCTACAAACACATCAGGGTTTCTTCTGAACAGCTCGAAAGCTTTTTTTGGAAAAAAACTCTGTTTTCATCACTGCAAATTAGAGCCAGATAAGTTATTAAAAATAGATAGAAGTCCATCTGAACTTCTTCATTTCTACTTATTATAAATTTATCAAAAGAAATAACATATTTCTTTCCTAACACAATTTTTCTCGCTGCCTTTGTACTAAGAACCCATATGTTTAATTTGCTTTTGCTGTGTTTGGCTTCAAAAAACAGCTACAAATGTATTTCAGAATAACAAGGAGAAAATACAATTGAAAATAGAATAGAATAGAACTTTATTAATCCCTCGGGAAGGTTCCTCTGGAAAATTTAGTAAATATCGTTAGTAAATATCTTGAATTTGCTGCAGTTCTGTTTGTCTGTGTAGAGTTACTGTTAAATACATAAACTATGCCTAATCCACAATGTCAAACTTTGTTATTAAATTAATTTAAAACTTCATTAATTGTACCGTATTACTGATATTACAGCTGTTGTAGAGCATTTCATGATGTGATGAGGGGGATTAGTACTGCAACCATCTACCAAATGTTTTCAACAGATGGATTCTATCCTCTGTGCCTAAATGCCTTATATAAAGTCATGCATAAGTCAATGCATTTCACTGGCTTGCTGTACACACTCTTACTACATTCTTTTTTCTTATGATCTTGGTGAAGACATGTCTTTATCTGTGATGCAATGCTTTTATGGGACTGAAAGGTAGATAAAACATTACATAACACAGTCTTGGTATGGCAGTTGCACAGGGGATGACAAGATGTCTATAGTGGCTTTAAGAAAGAGTGGAAACAGAGGCATGGTAAGAGAAAGAGAGGGCGCAATGGCATCTGGATGAGAGCATAGAGCATGTGCAGCACATGTGGTCTGGTATAATTTACAGTGTTGTCATGGAGGAGTGGGATATAAGCAACTGTTTTGCCTAGCAACATTCACGGGAAGGTGGAAGGGGAAAATGAAGTGCTGGCAGGTAGGTAGAATATTTTAATACCATGAGACATCAACAGTTTATGTGTTCCATCGGTAGTTCCAGCCTTTTCTGAACCAAGAAGGTGAACGCCAAATAAAAACTCTCTGGTTTTATGAATTTAGGTGATTTACTGTCCCTGCTACAATATTAGTGAACTGAAATGAATGCTAAAATGCACATTAAACCAACTTTCAATTAGAATACAAACTACAGGCCGCATGTTATACCAGCCAACAAGTCTTGCTACAGTCACGCTACAGTGGCCTTAGACACACTGCAGCACCTAATAGAATAATGCAGACTATGCGAGCACAAAAAACATACAGACCATATTGAAAGGTAGGACACAAGGGAAAATGATAAGAATTAAAAAAATAAATATTTGGTTCTACATAATTTATGTCCCCTTCATCAGTAACTACCTGTAGACAGGTTCCATACCATGGATACCATGTGAGCGCCATAAAAACTGTGACTCTCTCTCTCTTACAAATTTTCAGTGCACACATATTTGTTTAAGTGCACACGACACAAGACTAACTGACAAAAGGACAGTCTACTTATGGCTGCAATCACTCTCAGACAGATTGGCGATTTACTGCAAATAACTGCTGTCTCATTTAAAAACGCAGACAGACTTCCAACATGTTACAAACAATCCGCTTCAGTCAGCAACAATGAGCATACGTCTGTGATGCATCTCTTTGCAATAGGTTATATTCCTATATAAAACCAAGGTTACTAAGCCTCTATGTCATTTTGCAGCAGAATCGCAGCAACTACATCACTATTTGTGGAAGAATAGTTTCAAATCTATGAGGTTCGGGCTGGACTCTGAATATGAGTAGTTAATATAAATTTCTGTTTAATATCAATTTCTGTGTATTTGTAACAGATGACAAAAGATTTGTGATTTACGCCGATTTATCACAGTTATTAACCATATTATCATAAACAAACTGTGTGTAATTGCTAACTTGACTCCACTCAATAACAGACTGATTGACTCACTCCATCTTTTTGTCGCTGTCTTGACGCATCACAGTCACTTTGAAGACAGAAAGTGACCTGGTCACTTTCTTCGAAGCAACCATTTCAAAGGCAACAAGATCACCAGTTCACTTCACACGGTCGCAATAATTTGGGTCGTGCCACAGTCTCCAACCACTGGTTTCCCTAATACTGAAACATGGTAAGATTTAAAGTAGTTCCTAAGTGGCTAAGTTAGGAGTTGTGTAGATAGGTATTCTTTTTACTAAGGGTATAGCATCATGACTGGATCAAAAAATCTGCATTATGGGGACTATATCTGTCTTGCTGATTCAGTTTCAGTTTGACAGTATTTTGCACTTCCAGTAAATATAGCAAGCCCAGATTCTTTAAATACACTTTAGGTTTTCTTCTACATTTTTTCCTTTGGTTTGTTTTTGCCTTGTCGGTGGTTGAACAACACCTAACAAGGAACAAATATTTTTTTTATTTTAGTACCAGCACCAGTGCTTAGTATACGCCCACTTAGTATATGCCCACTGACATATGACCAATCCCAGTAAAAAAAAAAAATGTACAGTAAAATACTAAAGCTATCCAATTAAATAATTCCAACCCCTTTTTTGCAAATATACATGAATTCACTGGAAAATTGTCTTTGTTTTCTTGTCACTAAACAGGAAGCTATCGTGCTCCCTTTGTTCCAGTACACATTATGTAGACTGTTTTTAAGCTTTGAGTCAGCTTAGATAATGAATCTAAATCTAACATAAGCCAGTGATTAATTTATTTTCCTTTTTCAGATAATCCATTAGGCTTGGCAGACAATACACCACTTGGCAATGCCAGGACCTGTTGGAAAAACAAGCTTCTTTGGCCAGATTTGAAAGGGATTCTTGTAAAGTGTGAGAACATCAGTTTCTGCCTGTGATTGGTCATCATGAATATGAAGCACATAACTCATTGGCTCTAGTATCTTGAGTAGTGATGACAACAGGGATACAACATGGTTTGCTTCATGTTTAGTATTATTGGAAAGAGCCATCTGAGACAGTAAATTTAAAGTAGTTATACCCAGAAAAGGTATATTTGTTTTAAGGCTTAATTAGTCCATATCTCAGCACTAACAGAACCAAAATGAGATCCTTCTGATATTGACACTTTCATAGCATGCATAAGCACATATGAGACATGCTATGTTAGGATAGCATTACACTGACAGTGACACCAAAGACAACTATGTGTCACAGAATGTATCAAATGTATGGTATGAAAGGTCAGTGCACTCAGGTTCATCAACATGTTTCTCACGTCTTTGACATTTTGACCTTTATCTCCTTACTCCATTAAAACCATCACTTCTGCAATACATAGAAGGAAAAGAATCCTGCCCAACCATTCATCTGCTGTAAATAATTTTCTAGTTCTTGGCCAAATACAAAGTATATTTACTTTAGTAAATACATACTAAAGTATATATTTACTCCATCTATAGTCTCAAAAAACCTGGATATCTGGATGGTTCAATATTTTCCACCTGCATTGGCTTTGGGCAGATGAGAGAATTGGAGGGAAAAGAAAACAGTACCTCCAAAAGTTTATTCAGAACTGCTTGGCTGCTTTTACTCTTACCTCACAGGACTGGATGCAATGGATGTGTTGAGGGTCAGGGTACCACTTCATCATCCCTGTGCAGACTATGCTCTGGGAAACAAAGCGTACAAGGACACTGGTGAAGCAATGCAGCCACAGGAAATGGATAACCACAGTGTTTGCCATAGAAAACAATATTACACTTAGACACAAAAAAAATTTTATAGCAGTTTTAGTGAGATCAAGTTGACCTCCTAAGGAAGTACCTCAGTGAGTTTCTGAATGTGGTCCAAACATTTTGAATATCAAACCAATTTACTGTACAAATTTAAAATGGAATTCATAAGTTACACCTAATTTGGTGACACAGAAGATACACAAAATGAAAAACAAAAATATAACATATACATAAGTATTCGCAGCCTTTGCTCTTTATAGTGTCAGAGCATCGAGTTCTTGGTCACCTCCGTGACTAAGGCCCTTCTACCCCGATCGCTCAGATTGGCCAGGCGGCCAGCTCTAGGAAGAGTCCTGGTGGTTCAAAAATTCTTAAATTTACGGATGATGGAGGTCACTGTTCTCATTGGGACCTTCAACGCTTCAGAAATTTTTCTGCACCCTTCCCCAGATCTGTGCCTCGATACAATCCTGTCTTGGAGGTCTACAAACAATTCCTTGGACTTCATGGCATGGTTTGTGCTCCAACATGCACTGTCAACTATGAGACCTTATATAGACAGGTGTGTGCCTTTCCAAATCATGTCCAATCAACTGAATTTACCACAGGTGGACTCCAATCAAGTTGTAGAAACATCTGACAGATGATCAGTGGACACAGGATGTAGCCGAGCTCAATTTTGAGTGTCATGGCAAAGGCTGTGAATACTTATGTACATGTTATATTTTTGTTTTCATTTTTTTAATAAATTTGCAAGAATTTCAAGCAAACTTTTTTCACTTTTTCATTAGGGGGTATTGTGTGTAGAAAAATGAGTTTAATCCATTTTGGAATAAGGCTGTAACATGGCAAAATGTGGAACAAGTGAAGCGCTGTGAATACGTTCCGGATGCACTGTACTATATTGAGAACTACACTTTAGCTACGATAGAGAGACTCTTAGACTGCAGCACTGAGATTTACAGAGTGTTCTTGGACGTGCTATAGCTTTGAATCAAGAAGCCAGTGATCGTATCTGCTTGCCTTTCTGTAAAAATGACTGCATGCCACTGCTACTATTTGATTATTATAGGATATTGTCTAAAAAGTTTGGGTTATAAATGACTTCTGACAAGAATCAACTTTCACATTGTAATTCTCTACACTATAAGAATTAGAGAAATACATCGAGCAGATCACCAAAAAACATCAGTTTTAGGATAAACACAATTATCCAAAGCAACATAAAAGGATTTCTGCTCATTGTTAATATTTTAGTGTTTTGTGTGCAAAACTGCCCGTTTGTTCTGTGGGTGAAGATAACACAAGAAAACATCACAGCGTGTAAAACTTGTCCCCTGTGTGCTTACAATGGAATTACATTGCTAATTCTGCAGGCAGATTACAGTTACCATTTTCCCAGTAAGGCAATTGCCCTCTCTTGCCTTGAACCGTTGTATAAAAATGACTAAAACTACATCTTGCATTCATTCTGACTGGAAGCCATAGATATGCTATTGTTTTCACAAACATGTGCAGTACATTATGAATATTTGCTGTCATTTTGATGTGCTTGTCATGCAAGAAAAATAATGTTTTTGTACAACATAAGTAGATGCAAAACTCAAAATTTTGTGGTGAATTTTGGGTGAGGCTGTGGTCTTCTGCCATTTTTTGACCCCAAGAATTTACAAGGTGGTTAGTAGACAGCAGACTGACTAACAAATATGGACAGAGAAAGTGGATCCTCCCCTGTGACTTTCTGTGCAGCCTGACCCAGCAATGGAGACCTGATTCCGAAGTAACTGAGATAACACAATCCCTCGAAATCACAAGGAAGTGTCAGAGATATGGCGTAAGAAACCAGACCTCAATCCAACTATTTGACCTTGGCAAGGGCGGAATAACTGGCTGGTGGGCTGACTGACCACCCAAAAGTAAGACGAAACTGGAGCAGTGTTTGCAACAGCATTAACGCAGAAGCGACTCCTAGGATTGAGTAACATGACCCACCTTTGAAGCAAAACAACCCTGTAACTCAGACCCATGATCTGACATTCCAACAATTTTTTTTTTTTCATGGTGACTTGTATACACTGTGTATACACTATGAGAAATGTGTGTAATTCCTTAAAGGCTTGACGTCAGCTGGAACCTTTACTCTCACTATCTGCCTGTGGTTTCCAGTAATGCAACAAGACCTGAATGATAACGGACGCAGTCGCATACACATGTAGTGGATTTTGCTGTGTGATTAGCAGATGCAGCTGGGAATAAAATGTTTTCTAAAAAACTCTTAAAGATACTATCTTGCCAAAGATTCAATCAGATACCTGATATGAAACACATTAGCTCATACTATGATGAATTTGGAAAATGTCAGCTGCAGTTTAACAGAGAGATTACATTTTAGACACTCTCAGTTACTTACAGACTGATGGAAATGCTTTCTATTGAAAATTAAACTGATATTTCTAAACACACTGCAAAATATTGCTTTTTAGGATGTGTTATGGATTCAATTTAAGACTTAAAATGAATACTTAAACTTCTAAAGCATTAACCTAAAATTTGATGACAATTTTCTGTAGACTGAAGATTTGACACCTGGAAATGATCCCAACTCAATGAAATAGTTCACCTTTTGATATTATAATGCAGTAAATACTTTAAAAATGCATAGATGTATAAAAATGTAGCTTTAACAGCTCATGATGGCTGCTTTGTTTTGTAGCTACTGTTATAACTCTGCATGTTCTCCCCCCCTGCCTGCATGGGTTCTCTCCGGGTACTCTGGCTTTCTCCCAAAATCCAAAGGCATTCATGTTGTTAGGTTAATTGGTTGTAAATTGGCTGTAGGTGTAAACGTCACTCAGTGTAAGCTCTGGACTGATGATCTGGCCAGGGTGTACCACATTTCTCACATAATGACAGCTGGCATACTCACCCTGAACTGTTTTAAGTGTTTTAAGACAAAGAAGAAAAAAATCATAAAAAATTCCTTTTCAGTTACCTAAGAATATCAATCCATTTTTAAGTCTCTTCCAGTGATAGGTATGCTGTGTCCACAGATACTATTCAAACAGAAACTGTTAATAGCTAGTGTGTTATTAATATTAGTAATATTTTTAATGGTGCCAGTCTGACAAAATGTAAATAAATACAAGCTGGTAACAAAACTAAAGCATGATTATGCCTCGGAACAATGTAAGGCAAAGAATAACAACGACATAATAATAACATAAAGGACAACAATATGGAGCATGTGCATATTAGTCTGTGGAGGGAATTTGTGGTATAATATGGAGAAGGATTTATATAAAAACTTATAAAGCAGTATATGGATGAGGCAGGGTGTTAAATATTTATATGGCTGTATGACATATAAAAATACTGGCGGCCGCCAGTGCTACCCCTCAGCCTCCTAGTAGATGCACCTATGGTATGAATTTGAAAATGCTACGTTGCTTCGTTCTTGAGTTATCGTGTTCACAAGATCTTCTGAAAACTTGACCTCTGACCTTGACCTTGAGGTCAAGGTCACCCATCGAAGTCATCCAAAATTTTTAGTAGATGCACCTATGGTATGAATTTGAAAGTCCTAGGTGACTTCCTTCTCGAGTTATCGTGTTCACAAACTTGGTTGTCCACGCTGCCTGCCTGCCCACCTGGCAGGGTGATGACAATAGAATGACATATTATAAAAAGCAATACGTTTGGATAGGGTTAATTAAATAATTATAGATCCATTTATAAAGATGTATATATTAATATAACAAGGGACTGTGTATGGCAGCAACTGCTCAACATTTTATTTACCTTGGCTTCAAACTGTGAACAATCTTAGCTTTGTGCTTATCAGTAGAGGTGAATCAGTCTGGAGCAGTAGCTCAGTTTACTTCATGCTTTTGTTCAGAGCACCAGATGTTTGGACACATTATTCATCCTGATGGGTGTTTTTGTGTAAAAATCTCTGCACTGTTTGTCAATGTATCAGCTTTCACAGCACTCTGGACTAGTCGCATGGCAGCAAGTGAGCAAAACAACAACAGTTTTATAACACCTGCTAAGCGCTTCCAAATGGTAGCAAAAACCACAATCTCTTTCTCAGTTGTGGTGATTTTTTACCAATCAAGACATCTCATTTTTCACCACATCCAGGCTCATCATTTATCAAAACAACTTGGAAACAGCTGCAAGCAGTTTTGCAAGCTGATTTTCAACCTCCCTGTGATCACAGTTAAACATTGATCAACGAACCTTGAAAATATGTTGAAAATATTATGTGCATTAAGAGTGGTTTAAGTAAACTGTGGTCCAAAACAGCATTATAAGTTACAATAAATGTGTTGTAGAAAATATTGTTGTGACACTGTAAATTGTAGGATACCAACTGTGACACCACTATAACTGTCTCCAAGGAACTCCTGGCCTGCTCTTGCTAATTATCGGCTGACTGGTGAAGGTTGTCAACTGATCCAGCTCACCTTGGCCTTCCAGGTTATGAAAGTTTGCTCAGAACAATACTCACTTTCACTCCCTCTCCACCTGGCATCAATCCTCTGTGGTGTTGGTTTTCTTTAGCTTATGTTTAATAAATTATCTAATTTGAGTCAATGACTCCCTCTGTGTCAGAACCCACTGAGCCAGTTTGTGACAACGTAGTGCCAATATATCTATTTTTTCTTTAGAAATTAAACATATCTGAAATATGATGGCAAAGAAACATTCTAATCCAAGGTTGTGCGTGTTTAATTTTACAAGGATAAATTTAAACTTATTAGTGAAAATACATATAGTTTTGCTAAGATTGGAAAAACTATGAAGGTAAATATGTTGCAAAATGTGAGCTTGTAAAATAAAATGTGAGAATGTGAAGAAAAAATTTGAACTTGTATTTTGAAATTTTCACTTTAAAAGTTTTTCACACACTTGTGTTTTTAATATACAGTTAGAGAAAAAAAATTCATAAATGAGTAGATTGAAAATTACACAAATATACTGAGCGTTGCAAACTTGTAATTCAAATTTTACTCATATTAATATTTATATATTTTTTTACTACTTTCAACCACAACTCTGTGATTGCAAACTCTCAAATCAGTGAATACAACTGCTCAATTGCATGCTCTTGAGTCACAAATTCATGAATTGACTTTTGCAACACTTCTTGCGGTAAATGTGTTGCAAAACTCGCACTTGTAGCTGAAGATGTGAGAGCGCAGACCGGGCGAGGGGCTGAGGGGCCGGGAGTAGAGGTCGCCCAAACAGAAAGCAAAAAACCAAGGGGTCTCATTTCCCACTGTCCTATGTCCACCATGCTGTATTCACAACCACAGAGCACAGGGAGATGATTTACCCATGTTTATTATGCTAAAAGGAAACTATAACAAGTTGGTGTCATGCAGCAAATTGGTTTGATTGCTAATGGGTAAGCCATTTATTTAAAATTGTATAAACATCAAATAGGTGCTAGGGAGGATGGAACACCAGCTGTGTGACCAAGAACCCAATGGCCACTCTAACAGAGCTCCAGTGTTGCGCTGTGGAGAGAGGAGAACCTTCCAGAAGGACAACCATTTCTGCAGCACACCACCAATCAGGACTGTATGGTAGAATGGACAAATGGAAGCCACTCCTCAGTAAAAGGCACATGACAGCCTGCCTGGAGCCAAAAGGCACCTGAAGGACTCTCAGACCATGGGAAACAAAATTCTCTGGTCTGATGAAACAAAGATTGAACTCTTGTGCCTGAATGCCAAGTGTCATGTCTGGACGAATTCAGGCACCGCTCATCACCTGGCCAATACCATTCCTGCAGTGAAGCATGGTGGTGACAGCATCATGCTGTGGGGATGTTTTTTGGCAGCAGGAACTGGGAGACTAGTCAGGGTCGAGGGACAGATGAATGCAGCAATGTACAGATAACCTGCTTCAGAGCGCTCTGGACCTCGGACTGGGGTGAAGGTTCATCTTCCAACAGGACAGCGACAGCAACCCTAAGCACACAGCCAGGATAACAAAGGAGTGGCTTCGGGACCGCTCTGTGAATGTCCTTGAGTGGCCCAGCCAGAGCCCAGACTTGAACATCTCTGGAGAGATCTGAAAATGGTTGTGCACCGACACTCCCCATCCAACCTGATGAAGCTTGAGAGGTTCTGCAAAGAAGAATGTGAGAGACTGCACAAAAATAGGAGTGCCAAGTTTGTAGCATCATACTCAAAAAGACTTGAGGCTGTAATTGCTGCCAAAGGTGCTTCAACAAAATATTGAGCAAAGGCTGTGAATACTTATGTACATGTTATATATTTTTTTTCTTTTTCAAGCAAACTTTTTTCACTTTGCCATTATGGGGTATTGTGTGTAGAATTTTGAGGTGAAAAATGAATTTATTCCATTTTGGAATAAGTCTGTAACATGACAAAATGTGGAACAAGTGAAGTTAAAATACTTTCCGGATTCACTATATAGTGTATATAACTGGTCCAATTAAAAAAGACCAGAGCTGTTTTGAAGAAGTGTTTCTTTAAACTCTAATTTCTTAGTTGTTTTGAAGTAGCCAACAATGTATGAATCACTTGTGACAGGACTGGAAGGATGCCTAAAGTTTTTGTAAGTGCTTGAGTTTGACTTCAGAAAAGCTGTAGAAGCCTTCTTGTGAGAAACTAGAACTGTTACAGTTGCTGCATTTGAATTATTGGGTTAATTTATGAACATGGCTTTGTTATCTTTGTATCTTAATTAAACGACTCTTAGGATACATTACAGTTTAATTTATTTACTTTAAATAAAAATTCCCACCATAAATGTGTATGAGGTTGTAATGAAAGCAAAGACCCTGAAATTGTAATATCATCTTACTCTAATAACCAACAGTTGCCCCCCCTTTTCCCTTTCCAAAAAAAAGGAGAAAGAAATCCACTGAAAAACAGTTTACACTGTTAAATAACTTCAAGCAAGTTTATTGTTGTCTGTATTATGTTTGGTTGGCTGCTAGTTTGCTAACACTTGAAACTTGAACTCACAAACATGTGAACATGTGTGTTTCAGTTATTGCTAAAAGTTTAGCTAAATGCCTGCAAAGAGACATCCTGTTTGTCCTTCGTAATCTGGTTATGTCAATTGACTGACCAGCAGATCCCTTAAAGAGGGCTGCAGAGACACTGGAGCCAGAGCACTGTTTTCTTTTGGTTTCCTTTTTACACTCTCAGACAGGGAAAGATCTACATGAACATATATGGTACATGCCTGATATTGCATTATATTGTTCTCCACTAGAAAACACCCACATAGGTCATTGGTGCAAGCTGTTATTATAG
>VUQS01075566.1:2448-18376 GCA_015108495.1 Heterochromis multidens
TCAGATGATCCCCTATGAGCAAGCACTTGGTGACAGTGGGAAGGAAAAACTCCCTTTTAACAGGAAGAAACCTCAGGGAGAACCAGGCTCAGGGAGGGGCAGCCATCTGCCGTGACCGGTTGGGGGTTTAATTGTTTTATTTCAAGAGGAGACCGGGAGGAGACACAAACCTAACCTCAGATGGTTGCATCAGGAAGGGCATCGGGTGTAAAATCTGTGCCAAATCAAGCACTCGTTACACCATCTAGTGGTGCCAATTGGTATTACACAAAAGTGCAGCACAGCCTTGTTCGGCTTTAGTTGACATCTCTTGAAAACAATGCATAGACGATTTGGATATAAAGTCACAGTTTCTTCACATTCTGCTGTGAGTTTTTAGACTATTTTTAAACACATGGATTGACATTAATTTACATTGATTGATAAGGCTATTTAGTTTGGAAAAGCACTTAATGTGACACAGCCTCCACACAAACGTTCAATAACAGTGAAAGTGTGCAGGGAGTGGGGCTGGTTTGGATTTGGGCCATAGGCTAAAGCTGCTGGGGGACTTCCTGTGATGCACTTCTCCTCCACTCCCCATGCATTAAATGCCACCATTGCATGTCATTAACTTTTGTTTACTCTCTCCTATAGTTTGTTTTGTCCTCTTTTTTGTTTGTGGTCTTGCAAAGCTCCTCTTTTCCCTCTTCTCTTTCCCCTCACCTACCAACCAGTCCAGGCAGCTTGCTGCCCCTTCCTGAGGATGCTCCTGCTGGAGGTCTGTTCCTGTTAAGAGGGACTTCTTCCTCCCCACAGTCACCAGCTGTTTGCTGAAGGTGACTACCTGACTATTGGAGTTTTCTAACACTGTTACAGCTTTATCTTTACATATGAAACACCTCGAAATTACTGTTGTTGTGAAGTGAATTGAGCCCTACACTTGTTCCTCACTAATGTAGTTCTTACCTCATAACACCCTTAAAAAGCAATCTTTCTGCCTCTTTATGTACTTTGGAGTGGCCTTTAGCTAAATTATGTTGTCTTACTTGAACGCGGGGTGTGATTTGCCTGAATTATGTAATTGAGAAATTAGAACAATAATATCCCACCTTCATACCAAACACCCTCAGACCGCAACAGTCCCCCCCCTCCCCCCCGGAAGCCGTTCTGTGCTCTGATTGGCTGGAACGAAGGGGGCGTTGGAATAAACAAGAGTTCCGAGCGTTATGATTGGTCACTATCACGTCACTCGAACTGTTGCCTGGCGATGGGTTTGGAGCTTGTCAACCGCACGATCCAGTTACTGTAGCTGCCTGCTGCAATGAAAATAACGTCGTTGGTGGGTGGATATATTTATATGGGCCTGTTTCCATCATTTTCCCCCCAAAACAGTGACTGAGTGAGTAGTTTCTTTTATCTTTACTTGGATAACACTTAACCTCCGAGGGTGACGTGGATTTCTAATGTGATAAGGCAGGCGTGAGGTTTGTTTTGCATGTTTTGTGAATCAGCTGGCTCAACAGTAACTAAAAAGGCGGTTAATTTCTGTTAAGTTGGCTTCGTATGCTTGACTTGTTGGGTTTGCTGTTGCTCTGCATTAAAAATGTGGGTGCTACATTCAGTCTGTGGGCAGTCATAGCTCTCTCTCTCTCTCTCTCTCTCTCTCTCTCTCACACACACACACACACACACACACACACACACACACACACACACATATGTACATATATAAATACACTTAATGCACAGGCTACGGTTAAAAATGATGATTTGTGACAGCTACATTTCACCCTGGTAGCTGTTAAGAATGTGAGAGGCTTGTTATAAGAAGCAACACCACAAATGCAGGTGAGATATTTACATAAACAACAGTAAATTCCAAATTTTTTCAACCATAATTCATCATTTTGTCTTAAATCTAAACTTCGGTCTGTTGTTGTTTGTCTAATTTTGTGCAGTTCCCCCAAAAAGATCACGTTTCTTCAAACCTGAGTGACGTTGTTAGATGGACCTCTTTTATTTATTTTTATTTTTTGCAATTTCCCACCACTTTGTCTAATTTTAATCGTCAATAAGGCATAATTCTGCACAAATAATGGTGCATTGATCATGTGAAGAGATTTTGGAGGTCCTGCATTTTCAATTCCACGCACCACGCATGAGTCATGCTGTTGATAGAGACAAAATATATGATCCACAGCCATGCACTGTGCATTCCTGATTGTATTATCCTTCTAGGAGTGGGCCTCGTGGGTTAGTTGGCAAAAATCTGCTTGGGAAAAACAATAGGCTGCATGCCACCTCTTGTAGGCTACGAGCTGAAAGGGATTGAAGGAAGCACAGAAACACACTCACGAGTAAAAATAAAAGGCATTTTCTGTGAGGTGAAGTGAGTGTTTGAGTTTAGCCTACAGTTGAGGGTTTGCTGCTGAGTAAGATAAGGGAGTAAGACCACACAGCGATATTTGGTGTTCAGGGAGACTCAGTTTATTTTGGTGCTGAGGTTTTTGCATAGTGATGAGCAGCTCCTGTGCCCACAGCTCTGTAGGAGACTGCGAATGTGTGTATGTGTGCGTGTGTGTGTGTGTGTGTGTGTGTGTGTGTGTGGGCTACACAAGTCCTTGAGCTTTCCAGCTAGGAGAAGATGAAATGGAGAAAGTGGTATCTGGAGTCTTATCTGATTCAGTAAAGAGTGTGTGGATACCAGAGGAGATCCTTTGATCACATTCAAAATGCGTGTGGTGCCCTTTCACTCTCTCTAAAAAGGTAGGAATTTGGTATTTTCACCATTATTTTCATCAGGTTTTGTGAACTATTATATGGCACCTTTTTATTTACTTAATTTATGCTGAGGAGATACTCCACCGATTTCACACATTCAGGTCCATTTGCTTGGTATGTGAAGTGCTGCACAGCCTGTTAAAACACTCGAACAAGGTCTTCTGTGGCTCTAGAAGCGCTTTGTCAAGTCTTGAGAAAATAACCCTCGTGATATGATCAGGGTTATCTTTAGTAATGCTGACGATATCAATTAGCTGGCAGAAAGCCTGTGTTTTAAAACTGTGGGCATAGAGATCGAAAAATAAGGGCGTTCGACAGGCGAGAGGGGTAGAATGAAAGATTGTAATAAACTGCTTTCTGGGAATTGGAGGATCCTGCCTTTTTTTTTAATAGGGACTAAAAGTTGGGACATCTCAGCCTCTGCTGCACCCATTTTGATCATTGTTCTTTCTAGTCAACCTTTCTCAAGTCCTCCAGCTTAATAAAAGTGAAATATACATAGCAGGAATAGCCCTTTAACACAAGGATTGCCAGTTTTGTGACATAGATGCACCTTTTCTCAAGCTTTCGTGGACACTTTGCATCTGAGCTAGGAGGGCTCTGTATCTATCTTGATTTGGTGCATTGTTTTCCTGCAGGTGAAGACAAAGCACTGAAGGAGGCATGTGACGGATATTATGGCTTACAGCAGGCGTTCGCCTCTCGGGAGCCGACAGCTGGCCGCCTCATGCCGTCCTGTAGCCGGGGTACCCGAGCCTGAGCTCCACGCACCTCACACAGCATACCTTTTGACTTCATGAAGATCCCTGACATTGGTGATGTAATGAATAAATTTGAAGTCCTTGGGATTGTGGGTGAAGGTAAGAGTGGTTATTTACTTGTTGAAAAAGTCTGTTTTGTGTGTGGTTTTTTTTTCAGTCTGCAGCAGACAGTGAGAGCTAGTCCAGTCTAGCCTTTCATGCACACTTTCATGGGCTTTTTAGTGAGTGATCAGTTGATTGTTTTATCCAATTTGCCTGCAGAACAAGGCCATTAAAAGCCTGGCCTGTACAGCTTAGTAAGGTCAAGGGCATCTACTTTATATTTATTTATCAGAAGGAATTTTAATGTGACCAACTGAAGCTAGATGCTTTAACATGATTCATACTCTTGTGTTGTTGTTGCATAAATGAAGTGGTGGTTTGGGAGGATTTCATGTTATTGTAGTAAATATCACTGGGACACGGCTGTTTGATAGTTAAATTCCCCTGAAATGCTTCTCCTGGCTTTTCTTTTGCCTTGAGCTACTTGGTTGATAGAAAGTGGCAGCAGCCCTGAGGTGAGGCCACCCACTCGTCCCAGTTTTTACACCCTTACTCTTCTACTCCCACATCTTAGAAGTTTTATAATGCGTGGCTGAAAGACACGCGGAAATCTCAAGCTGGATTTTAAAAGCTGCGTGTCTGTCCAATGATGAGCTGGTTTGGAAGGAAGTCAGCACTTTTAGTGTCACATTAAACTGTAAAGTTGTAGAAGTTTTCCTGCTCAGCTCCCCCTTTCCTGTCATAGCGCTCATTGCACTGTATGCTCCACTTGATTCCAGCATCATAGATTTTTTCCTCAGTGATCTTGAGGTCAGCCAATTTTGTTAATGATTTAGTACTAAGTGCTAAGTGCATGCAGCTCACCCCAGCAATTAAAAATACACTGAATCATGTGCAGTGGATGAAAATTAACAGGAGAAATAATTTTTCCATCTTTTAGCACTTCAGTCATGTTTTGCAGCTTTTTGTGTACCATTTTGTAACATTACTTGACATGCAAAATGGTTAGGGATAGGGTAAGGGGTGAGGTGTCCTTGCTTTAAACTGCACCATGTATAAAAAAATGCATATTAATATTACACAAAATGACTTAAATTGTCATGAGACCAGGCTGCATACACCATAGACCTGTCTAGTTTTGTTCCTTGTTAAGTTAGTCAGTGGATTTGTCATTAGCAGCGGTTCTCAAACTGTGTGTCATGGAACCACTGGACGTCCAGGTGAAAAATATAAAGCTGAATATGAATATGATTGTTTGAGTGAAAATAAACAAGAGTTTGTGGATGCTGTCAGGCTAACCTTTATTTAATTAAAAATTGTTGTTAATGATTGATAAAAAATTGCGGTGTGTGAGGTACAAACTTTTTTCTTCTGAAGTGAAGAAAACCAGAAAAAGTTTGAGAACAGCTGATCTGTAGCAAGAGTGTTTGTGACCTTATGTTCACTGGAGTCACCAAAATCAGAGATGCCAGCTGAACAGCAACAAAACAATTTTAATACAAGAACTTTAATTAAAATCAGATTATCCTATTAATCCTACTGTGGCTCTTTTTCAAAGTCTTCATTCCTTTTTTAGTGGTGACTCAAACAAAATTCCATCGCGGATACAAATTTTGGTGACTGTTAAGTTACGTACGGATGACGTACGTTGAACGTGACACGTGAAACAAATGCAAACGGAGAACGTGACATGGCATTCACAGGGGGATGATGAAATTAACATAATATACAGGAAAATCAAAAGAACTGGGATTTATAATCAATCTTTTTTAAAAACTTGATTGATTATGGTGATTATGCTGTGTGCACAGCACCTTAAAAGTGTTAGTTCCAGTTTTGCTATACCCTCCTCTGTCTCACCTCTACCAGCTATACTTCTCCAAATGGTTGCTTTTTAAATTTCGATAGCTCTTCTTCACATTAGCTGCATAGTAGCTTAGTGGTTACTACTGTTGCCTTGAAGTAAGTCCTGGGTTCACACCCGGTCAGGGCCCTTCTGGGTGGAGTTTGCATGTTATCTCTGTGCTTGGGCAGGTTTTCTCTGGGAGATCTGGTTTCTCCTGTAATTGGGGGGAAAATGCCATGTTAGTGCTGGCTGTACTGATCCAGAACTCTCTTGCAAAAGAGATTCTTACCGTCCTGTTCCCGGTTAAATAAAAGGTAAAAAAAATGTATATCATGTTCTAGTTGCTACAGTTTGTGTTGTATTTGCTGTTTGTACGTTTGAGAGTTTGATCTGAACTTAATAATAATAATAATAATAATCATCATCATCATCATCATCATCATCATCATCATCATTATGAAGAGATAATAAAGGTAATAATAATAAAGAAATAAATTAAAGTTGTTGCCTGTGGTAAAAAATACATGCAAACTATTTGTTAAACCCTACAGATCCAGTTGTTGGTCTTTAAAGTGTCCAAAGTGTGTTGGAATGACTGTATTATTATATATTATTATATATATATTAATACCTTAGAGACTGGTCTCTTGTAGAGAGCAGATAACTTCTCGTAGCACTGATATGTTCGTAAAAGAGCACAGATCAGTTCGTCATATGCCTGCTCGGTCCAAGAATTCCTCTCGAACCCTCGGGGGATGCATGTGTGTGACTGCCAGGGTCGATAACATCAGATCTACAGTAGCTTGCCAACACTTGTGTCCTACTTTCTGGACCACCTGTCCTTTTATAGGGGAAGGATGTTTAGTTCATGTTTAGTTCATGTGAACATATACGAAGCATTCAAAGATTTATTTAAAATGCTTTTCACTTTGCAGCAGTGTACTGAAATGAAACAGGCTCAAATCATTTCTGCAAAAGTTGGGATAATAGTCTTTAATCTTTATTTATGGCTGTACATCATGGTGGCATTTTAATTACAGAGTTTCAAGCTGAATTTGTGTTGTCATTTTTATTATTTACTAATATTAATTCTACTTGAAAGGAAACAGTAGCTCTGAATGGATGAATAAATAATAAGGAACACTGAAGTTAAATTAATCTTGCTTTTTGCTTCTGTTTTAGGTGCCTATGGTGTTGTTCTGAAGTGCCGACACAAGGTAAGGTCCAATTTTGTTCTATATTATACTGTCCAAATAAAAACACAGATAGCACAAAGTTTTAAAGGGTAAACAATTTATATTTGTCAGCAAAACTCATGAAAAACTAAGAGTAAAGCCTGAATGTGCTTATTCCTCTGTGTTGTAGAGCTCTGTTGTTTTCTGTTATAAACACATAAATGAGTCACACTGTTGCACTTGGTGAGTTGATTGTTCCTTACAGTGAACTCGGGCAGTGTTTTATGGCTCAAGCCAATCTCACATACACCGCTGTAAATACTCACTAGAGCACAAATGTGTAAATTTATGGTGGAGTAACATTTACAAAAAACTACTAGTACCCAGCTGATTTCTTTCCTAAGAAATTAAATAATATATGTGACCTGCTTTTGTGGGGGAAATAATTATTTGATCCCCTGCTGAATTTGTAAGTTTGCTCACTTAAAAAGAAATGAACAGTCTCTAATTTTTAGTAATTTCATTTTCATGGAGAGAGACAGAATATTGACCAAAAATCCAGAAAAAACACATTACATATAAGTTATAAATTGATTTATATGTCATTGAATGAAATAAGTATTTGATCCACAAGCAAAAAATGACCCTTGTTGGCAAGCACAGCGGTAAGATGTTTCTTGCAGTTGGTCACCAGGTTTGCTCACATCTCAGGAGGGATTTTGGCCCACTCCTCTTTAAAGAAACTCTCTAAATCCTTTAGGTTTCTTGGCTGCCACTTGGCAACTCAAAGCTTCAGCTTTTCCGCAGATTTTCTATAGGATTGAAGTTTGGAGACTGGCTAGACCACACCATGACCTTAATGTGCTGCTTCTTTAGCCACTCCTTTGTTGCCTTGGCGATATGTTTTGGGTCATTGTCCCGCTGGAAGACGCATCCACGACCCATCTTCAGTGTTCTGGCTGAGGAAGGAGGTTCTTGTCCAAGATTTTACAGTACATGGCCCCGTCCATTGGCTCCTCAATGCAGTGAAGTCGTCCTGTACCCTTAGCAGAAAAACAGCCCTAAAGCATAATGTTTCTACCTCTGTGCTTGACTGTGGGGATGGTGTTCTTTGGGTCACACTCTTCCTCTAATCATGGTTGGTTGAGTTGATGCCAAAGAGCTTGATTTTTCATTTCTTCTCTTTGGTCTTGCCCATGGTGGTGAAGAGGTTGGAATGGAAGAAAATGATTCAGTGGCTTTATACACATAATGAGTTGAGATCAGGAGTTTCTGTAATTGATTGATTGATGAATCAAGTTTGAGCAGGCTTTTGTTGCATGCAGGCAGCAAACAGCCCATGTAGAGTGCAACAAGGCAATGCATTACCAAAATGCAATCTTGATCCCTAAACCATCAACTTTTTTTTTTTCTTTAAATATATCTGCATTCATAAAGACCACCGCACTAAACATCTTAACCCAGATATGAGCCGGCTGCATCGAATGCCAATATTGTACAAGACAATAGCCAATGGATTCCCTGGACAGAGAACCAGAATAACATTTTGGTTTCTTGGACTCTTTGTGGGATTTAATGACAGTAACTAATATTACCTTCACCAAGTAGATATGTGGTTGGTTTGGTTTGTGTCTTTGTCTTACTTAACACATTACTCAAAAAAATTATACACGGATTTTGCAAAATCTATCTAGAGGTGGCACTTAGCCCAACATAGGTAACATTTTTGGAGTTGATCGGGATCTGGATTGAGAAATTTTTGGAAGGATGGTATAACATTGTAAGACTGAGCAACACTGGACATTTTGTGTCATGGTTTCACAAATAAACATTATACTGAATTGAGATGTATATCTGATCCAGGGACTTGATTCATACATGTTCTGGAGGCAGAGATATGGATTCTCAGACTCAGAGTGTGGTGGTCCGAGGTTCATGTTGGTTTGCTTGATAAAGAGATCAGGTTTTTGTTTGTTGGAGGTTAAAAAAGACCTACAGAAGGGCAGTGAACGTCAGATCTAGATCGTATTTGTTTTCCAAAGGAGGCAGGTGTCTGAAGCAGGTACACCTCATGAACACGGTCGCGCCATTTTTGTTTACTGTTGTTGTCGCATTGGCTTACAATTGCTGAGATGCTCCTACAGAGTGCTTTATAATTGGTTATAGTCCTTTTGTCTCCACTCAGGAAAGGAAGATCTGCTTTGAAGGATAACAAATTCATTTCTTCCACTACTTAGTTTTTTTTTATTCATGTAAAGGAGGCTCTGATAGGTTGTGTTGAAGCAGTTAATTTTTAGGAAAAGAAAAAGGAAACCAAAACAACCGCAAAAAAAGAAAATAGCAGACGACCCACACTGCAGTAATAGCCTTGTCATCTCAGTCCATGTGAGGAAGAGGCTGTGCCAGGAATTGACAGCAATCCAGTATGAATAAGAGAGGCTAACTACCTCCTACTTACAGAGATCTCCAAGAAGGAGACAAAAACACTTTCTCAGCCTCCCCTATCAAAATCCTCAGTGTTTTTTTTTCTTGATCCACAATTACAATGCATCTGCCTTCATTTTAATGTCTATTACAACAGTGATTTCACTCTGTTTATCCACTGGACTGGTCTCTGATGCCGGCCAGTTAGCTTAAACGTTAGAAATAAAAAGACAATAACACAACGGCTTGATGTTGAGAGAGGCAAAATAGGAGAGAGGATATAAATATTATTCAAACTGATTGATCACAGGCCGAGGCGTCTGCAAATGCCAATGTCTCCGTTTTATACAGCAGAACTCACATCAATAAACCTCCGTTAGGTTCACACCACAGATGGAGGCTGCTGTCTGCAATGCTCTCGGTATTGTCTTCATTTGTGTGAAAATCCATCAGCGTCAAAATTCAGCAACAAAAGTTTATCAGAACAGGATGAAATAAAGCTCAACATACATCTGCCAGGCTGATATAGTATATAATGACAGACAGAGGTGGTTATGATAAGGTTTAGGTGTAATAAACTGTAGCTCTAGCCTATACTTCATCAAAGTCATCTTTTAAAAAATAATGCTGATATTGGTAATGTCCTCAGATATCTGCCTGTAGGGCTCTGCTTAAAAGACATTACACCTGAGCATGATATTGTTTTATACTGTATATTTCATTTTGCATATTGGTTTAATTGGGTTTTAATGGCACAGACATTAAGCAGAGATGATGATTGACTAGCTGGTGAACATAGTGGAACATTTGGGGGTTAAAGCCCGATTAATCCATGCAGGAGTTGGTGGAGATCAACTTAAGCTAAAGGAAAGTGATTATTAGGCCTGTAGTTGTTTTGTAGCTTTGTAAGGTAACAATACTCAGCTTGCACCATAATCCCACCGCCACTCTAAAAAATCAAGTTTTTCTTCCAGTTTCACTTTGAACGGACAGATTTGTAGAAACTGTTGACCTAATCGGCCTATAGAGGCTGAAAGCCCCTGATGCTGGAAGGATGAATGCATTGTTCCTCACTGAGATTTATGTTTGTCTGCCCGTGACGTGATGATAGTGCTTTGGGTAAAAATATATGTGTGTATATTAATGAGCTATTTCACAAGTTGTGTTTTCATTAGTTGGTAAAGCGTTTTTGGAATGCGTTTTTAATTAGATCATTACTTTTTTTATTATTTCTCAGTGCATAAAAAAGACATAAATGAGCCCCCAGAAGCCTGACATTTTGTCTCACGTTGCCTGATCCTTTTGTGTGTTAGAAACTCAATAATATATGCATTTTTGATAGAATTTCTGCTGGTGACTTTATTGCTTGATGTGTGAAAGCACCGGAGGATGAATGCTCTGGCTGCAGATCAATGTGGACCTGTGCCATCTGGAAAATATCGTATTGTTAGTGTGAATGAACTGGCATGTTTTTTCAAGGGCTAACTCAGATCTATGCTGCATAATTATGTGTGCATACACACAGACGCTGGCACAGTTTCAAACACACACTTTATGCACACACACACACGTGTGTATAAGCGGAAAAACACATAAGCTTAGCAAGGCTTTGATGATGCTGTGAGGATGGGCAGGGAAGTGCACTGACCAGAGAAAATGGCTGCACTTATATGGAGCTGCAGCTGCTCATTCTCACAAAACACTTTTATTTCACCAGCGACACGCCCCTTTGAACTTGAACTACCCAGTACATGTATTTAACTGGAATAATTAGATCCAAAAAAGATGTGGGGCCAGATATAGAAGGGATAGAAATAGGGAAACATGCATTCAGTTTCAACACAATAATCTGAATCTGTTTAAAAAGACGATGGATTACAGTGTGTGTACCCGACATTACAGGATCCTCAAGAGTCAGCTGGGCTGGTTGTGACACAGAGAGGAGGAGGAGGACGTCATAGCAGAGTTTTTTGAGGTTTCAGGTGTAATCTTTTTATTGTCGGTGTAGCAGCCATGTGGTCTCAGTAGATAAATGCACGTGGATGATTTATTATTCTTGCAGAGTTATTCTGCTTAAAAAATGATGCAGACACAAATGGGTCAGCATTAGACCTTAATGCTGAATGTTTGCTGCTCTGGCATTGTTACAAAATTTGAATAACTGTGTGCTTCCTCATCATGCTGGTGACTGTGTTTATGAGCTTTTTGACATCTATTTATAAAAGATTGTTGATCTGAAGTAGGATCATTTTCTTGTTTAATGTGTACTAAACATTATCCTAAACACTGTGCAGGATTTAATGACTTGTTGTCATGACCAGTTCTATGGTTCGCTCCTATAAACTCACGTATGCTGAAAGTAAACATAGAGTTAGTTATGACAGTGTCAGTCAGCCAAACATTTGAAAAAGCTTTATTAAAATTCAAATAAAATGGATCGCATTTTGTACCAGATGCTGAATCCTAATCGAGCATGAAGTCTGATAACAGCTGCCACATCCATCACCAATTAGCAAATCTCATATAGCGCTCTATTTATATAGTGTGTGTTTCCGTATTTCCTGTCATACATATACTGTTACAGTGGTGGATGCTCATATTAATCATGGCCAAACTTTTAAATTAAGAGGTGAGTGTATGTACAGGACAGGACAGTTTTTTTGTACTCTTGGCTCTGTAATGATGTCAGAGAGAGGTGATTTCCCTAATATGGTCATCTCAGGCACATAGCTCCACCCACCTTATGCTTGTGAGGGGCAGCCACTGAGAAGAAAGTTGGCTTAAAGGGGGAGGACTTAAAAATGCTTGTTTCAGACAGAGGATGAAGTGTGGGGCTGCGTAAAGGCCCCCGTATAAAATAAATAAGCATTATTTTGAACTGTGGTTCATGCAAAGCTACGCTAGTAGAGTCCAGGTCCATAAAAACCTGAAGCTGGAAATGAGCATAATGGGTATCTTTGAGTTGCTTTAGCCTGTCTACAGTTGCTCCTTTTCATGCTGTGTCTGATTTAATCAGTGTCATGTCTGCTGTCATTGATGCCTGCTCTGCTCTGTATGGGGCTCTTGCTGCTGCTCTCCACCTCAGGCTTTTCATGTATGCATGTGCAAGGGCGGGAAGGTTCAGAACAGAGCCGTACAGCTAAATATAAATTACTGCAGATGGAAATAACAATCTTCTTCTGACTACAGCGGTCCTGACTGAAATAGGTTCGACAGTATCACCTCATACCTCATAGGGACCCAGTTTTTCTTACTAATGCTTTTCGACTTTCCAGCTTCACTCGCTCTTGTGCTGCACTGCCAAATGTTGCCACAGCTTTTTGATGAAGAGAGTACTCAGAGTAAAACTGCAACATGCTGCTATGTCAAGAGGGTTGAGCACACAGAGACACAGAGGAGCTTTTGTCTTGCACTTCTGGTTCATCTGTTATTATTTTCTTGTCCATTTAAATAGATAACCGTAAGAACACGTTTGGGTTCACTAATTCATTTTTGGCCACTCTTTTGGGAATGCAGCCCGTCATCATGGTGTGAGGAAATGAGGGGGCTACCAGATTCAAGCAGTTTCAAGGATGCTGCAGCTACAGATCCACCTTTTGCCAAGTGAGCCACAAGGATGCTTCAGGACTTTTTCTCCTGCCTGCTGATGCTTGATAAAGCCCTATGAATTATGCTAATTTATTGTAAGCTAATTAAGAGGCTTAATCACGCTCATGTCGCCTAGAAGACGTCACTGTGCAGCTGTTTTTTTAAAATCAAGTTCAAGCTAAACTTGATTTGCGGCTGTCCTTGATGTCGTAGAGAAGCTGTATTTACTGTGAGCTATGGAGGCTTGAGACAGGCTTGTGTAGGCATTTCTGCAATGTGTTATCCAACAGTGACATGAGGAAAATGCTGTTATAGCTGTCCAGAAAGGCCACTCTTTAAGGTGTCAGTAGAATGCTGGCATGAAACAATAGTCATTTAACTGAGGCTGACAATTCAGACAAAAAGTGACAGAAATAGTTATAATGAATGAAAATGTAAAAAGTAGAAAATGATCTAATGACTGATGTGGGAAAGGTGTGGGAGGTTTCCAAAGTTATTCAACCACTCTGAAGTTTGCCACTGTCTGTTCTTGGTAGCTATTTAGAAGTTGAATCTAAAGCTAGATATATAGACATATAGGTACTGTGTGTGATGTCATGTAATGTCTGGTTCTATGTCTATCGGTGGATATTGATAAGCTTGATGAGCACTTTTTCTCCACTAGACTCAGGCTCCCCTCTTTTCACTCCTGATGTGTTTATATACCACTACTGGCTGCAACTGGTCGTGGCAGTTTGCTACTCCTCTGTGAGGCTGGTTCTGTTTAACATCTCTTTCTGTTAAAGGGAGTTCTTCCTCCCCACCATCTCCAAGTGCTACTCATAGAGGATCATCTGATTGTAGGGGTTTTCTCTATATATTTTAAGGTAAAACCCTACAATATTTAAATGTCTTGAGATGACTAGTGTTACATAAATACAATTTAACTAAAGATTTTATTGATACAGTGAAATTCTACTAAAAGGTCAAGTTCTTTATTATTTTCCTTTGTGATTCCTGGTTAGTTTCGTGCAGAAACAAAGCATAAATAAAGGTTTGCATGTGATTCAGGTGTGCAAAAGCCCCACTGCTATGAGTCTAATGACATTGTTTTGCAATATGCAACTGATATTGATTTAAAGGAATCGATAAGCTTTGATAAGCATTAGTATTCTGATTGATTGAAAAGTATAAAAAGTGAAATTGTTGAAAGAGGACTAAAAGCCAATGTTAATTACACTTGTAAACAGTATCACATTATAAATTCTAATTTTGCTTCCTAATGTGTATAAATGAGAATAGGAAAATTGTTTATTTGCTTGTTTTGCATAAAATGTTAAATATTCATTAATGGCTACAGTAAAATTAAGTATGTTTTTAAATACTGGGCTTTATTAGGCTCCTGCTCATACCATCACTCATATCGTTTGTATCTTTTCTTCAAAATTCAAAATCTGTAAATTTCCAAAGTCACGTTTTGAACTTTTCCTTAGTTTAGTCACAATGTTGACGAAACTGGGAATATCAGTGCTGGGAATGGAAACTGCCCTTTTTGCTCGCTCTAGTTTGACCCTGAGTTCACTGACACATGTTAAAAGGTACGTTTGCTCAGCGGAGATTACAGAGCAAACTCCCACACATGCAGCTCTCAGCTTACCCAGAAAAAAATGGTTAATGGACGAGTGTTTGAATGAGTATTGCACGTGAGCTTATCATGTTTTGTTCTATATGAGAGATGTATTATATTTAACCAAAAACCTTGATGTCATCAGACCAGTCCTATGCATGTTGGCCTCTTTTAAAGGTATGCAAATTCTACTTTAAACAGACTATGTTACAGTCTATAACAGAAAACCTTACTGGAAAAAGAAATGGTTGAAATTGGCCATGAACATGTGATACACTTTCTGTTTACCATGTGTTGTGTTTTAAAGACTTCCCACCAAACTCTGGGACCAGGTGACTTACAAACGAAACTCTTTGTTGAAACTTATCTGAGCCAAATACAAAGGCTTCTCTCTAGCAGCTAATCTAAATCCTGGATAAGGCCTCTACGTGGCCTTATACACTGGTGTTTTTGTAGCATGCAGCACCGTGTGGACTGTGGAAGCAAGAGGTTAAACGTGGCTGTGCTGAGTATTTGTTTAAGCAGGGAACACCTCTGAGGAATGCACACTATACACAGCGGCACCTATGAACTGGTTTCTCAAGACAGTCGATCCAAAGAGAGGTGAAACATTGACAGAAGGGCTCTATCTCCTCGAATAATAATCTGTTTTCGTCAGTCATAAAAGAACTGACCCTCTACATGAAAAGTCACGGCCCTCAGCTGCAGAGGCAGATTTCAGTCAGAGTCACATGAATTTAAATTAGTTATTCAAACAACACAGAGATATACAAACCATTATGACTCAGTAAAAAAATATCATGGGTCATGTTTGGACCTTATGCACTTTTATATTGATCAAATATTGATAAAGTTGTTTTCAGTCAAGTAATATTTCGTGATGTCTGTGCCGGGGTTGAAGAAACTAAAGATACTTAGCTTACCTGCTATCCGTATTGGAGCCTCACTTCTTTGTGATGTATCTTGGGACAATAAAACTTTATTTATAAAATAATGTCATCTACTGCTGGGCGGTGTCACCAAATAATTATATTAGTCTTTGTCAAATTTGGTCAAATTCGTCAACACAACCAGCCCGATTTGGCTTTGGAGCACGTCTTTATTGAGGTTTGGGGTGTCTGCATGCCTGCGCGTTAGCTGCTTTCACCACGTGTTGTTTTTAAATTGTAATATTTATTCTGAACTTCTTAAATCCTAACCCCGACAAATACCCTCCCCATTATAATAAAAAATAAAAACAATACTGATGGCTGCCAGTGCTACCCCTCAGCCTCCTAGTAGACCTGCACCTATGGTATCAATTTGAAAATCCTACGTCGCCTCGTTCTCGAGTTATTATGTTCACAAACTTGGGTATCCATGCTGCCTGCCTCCCCAACCACCCGGCAGCGTGACGACAATGCCCCAACAGACTTTTATGGCTGAGGGGTAAAAAGTCGCCCACATTTATGTTGTGCTGGTATATTATATGTTGATTACCGTGTGGTTGTGTCCCAGTGTTTTATACTGTTTTATACTGCCAGCCAATAGAAACAAGTACAACCCGAATTCCAGAAAAGTTGTGATGTTCTTTAAATTTGAACAAAATGAAAACCAAAGGACTTCCAAATCACATGAGCCAATATTTTATTCACAACAGAACATAGATAACATAGCAAATGTTTAAACTGGGAAATTTTACACCTTCATCCACTAAATGAGCTCATTTCAAATTTGATGCCTG
>VUQS01075568.1:0-12843 GCA_015108495.1 Heterochromis multidens
CAGTAAAGACCTGACATAGGACCTGAGAGATGCATCTGGCCCTTCAGCTGATCCATCTACTGTTCACTGAAGCCTCATTAGAAATGGTCTCAGTGGAAGAGTGGCTGTCAAGAAGCCATTCTTGGCGAAGGGAAACAGGGAGAAAAGGCTGAGGTATGCCAAATTACACAAGAACTGAACTGAAAATCAGAAGCAAACAGGTCTTATGGAGTGATGAATCCAAATTTGAAAATTTTTGGTTCAAGTCATTGCCATTATGTATGGAGGTGGTCAGCGTGAGGTACAACTGTGTGTCCACAGCCATCTGTAAAATACAGTGAAGGCTCGGTCATGTTTTGGGGCTGCATTTCTGCCAGTAGTGTTAGGGATCTTGTAAAAATTGATGGAATTATGAAAACAGAAAAGTACTGTCGGATTTTGATCCACCATGCAATACCATCTGGAAAGCATTTGATTGCCAACAGCTTCATTTTTCAGTATGACAGTGATCCTAAACACAGTAGTAAAAGCATGCAGTAAAAGCATACCCAGATAGTGTTCCCGTGTGTGTGTGTGTGTGTGTGTGTGTGTTTTTTGTTTTGTTTTTTTTTTGTTTTTTTAAATCAGTCATAGATTGGCATCCCCAGAGCCTGGACCTCAACATTATTGAAGGCGTATGGGATCCTCTTGACTTTCAAGCTCATTAGAATTGTACATAATTGGTTTTTGTCTTCATCCATCCATCCATTCTCTTCCGCTTATCCAATTCAGGGTCGCGGGGGGGCTGGAGCCTATCCCAGCTGCCACAGGGCGAGAGGCAGGGTACACCCTGGACAGGTCGCCAGTCTGTCGCAGGGCGGTTTTTGTCTTATATAATGTATATCTGTAGATGTTTCAATAAATCACTGCACTTATTTTCCATTTTCCTAGCAAAATATAAAGAAATGAAAGGCAAATCAAGACTTTTGCACAGTACTGGATATACCCTGCCCAGCCATCAAGGAACTCCAGCCAGCTGGGCAGCCTCCAGCAGATTGTGTGATGGATACTACGGTGTCCAGATCAATCTTGATGGTCCCCTGAGACAATGAAATAGAGCATGGATTCTTTGTTAACACTTACAAATTTTAATGAGGTAATGGTGATAGTATGGGGATGGTGCACACATGTGTATGTGTCCACAATACTCCGCTATTTAGAAATAATTTCCAAATTTTAAAGTGATAAAAATCATTAACCTGGGTTTAAGTGAAGCAGGTCATTTCATTTAAGTAACGCTGAAAGTTTTTTCTGGATAATGTGGAATTTATTTTATTATGAAATTACTGGCATCAGTATTTTCAGTTTCTAACACTGGGCTAATGATCTGAAACAAAAAATGGTTCCAGTGTGCATTTGATTTGTAGCTCTTATGTTGCAAGTGTGCCCATTTCTGGTTTGAAACATGTCATTGAAAACGGCTAAGCTAGTGTGTTCACATGTTACAAAAGTGTTATAATGTGTGAATGAACCCTTATATGTTACAGTTGTCTCCCACTGAGTTCTCATAAAGTCACCAAAAGGACCTGGTTGGGTGCATTTGACCATTAGTGTATTTTGTACTGTGATACTTTCATTTAACTCATAGTGACAGTGCTGCTATGGTCATAACTTGTTCTGTTTACACAGTGCCTAGCATTGTCCAAAGTTGTGGTAACATGTAAGGGAAACAGATCACATGTAATCAATTGTTATGCGGTGCAGTTACTCTTGAACATTATAGGGTTGCTCATGAAATGCCCTTGTTGGAAGATTGTGTACTATAAAACAATCTGTTTCACTATTGTGAACTCATGTTTCATCACAGCGGATCCCTACACAGTTACTAACAGGTGAATGGGCTACATAACAATGTGTGTTATGTGTGTGTGTGTGTGTGTGGTTTTATGTGTGTGGCCTCAGCATCTTGTCTCTACTTTTTTGATGTGGTGGATGATTTGGTTTTGTTGGCTTCATCAAGCCATGTCCTCCAGCTTGCACTGGGCCAGTTTGAAGGGGCGGTTGTGAAATGGCTGGCATGATAATTAGCACCTCAGAGTTCAAGGCTATGGTCGGTGGAGTCTCCACTCTGGGTCGGGAACCTCCTAACTGAGGTGTTTCAGGCATGTCCCACTGGGACAGACCCAAGACATTCCTAACCACACCACCACCACAGTGAGGAAGTCATGATGCAGACAGCATTCCTTCCATGATGTTGTCATACATTTTTGTTTTATTTTTTTTTATTATCTGTTAATGATGTAACAACTGTAAACAAAATTTTACATCTGCACTCCCTTCACCCTACTCCACTGGTAACAGATTATGTTGCATGAGCCAATGGCCAGGCAAAAATCACTGCCTCCAACTTCTAAAATCTATTATTTATTATTAATATTTGCAAGTTTTCAGTGGTAAACACAGCACACTGTGGTAAGTGTTACATATCTTTTCCTCCAAATACTGGCTATGATGTGCATATTGATTTGTGACAAACAGTTTTTGATGGGCCTATTTGTGGCTTTATTTCTGTTAGTTTTGATATTCAGTTAAGTTAGAGGGATGAGGCCACACCCTACAGCCCTTCATGGACTGGTCTGAGTGGCCCATCGAATGTTGCTTTCTGGTTGATGTCTTTTGTTTACTCTTGTTTGCAGCCACTCTTTTTGGTTATGTATGTTTTGGTAACTTGATACTTGTTAACTTGAAATTCAAGCAATTCAAGCTTCTTTTCTCCTCCTCCTCCTTCTTCTTCACAAAGCATAGAAGCAATTGAGTTTTATTAAAATGACCACAATATAAGCTGATGTAATTCATGCTTTTTTCAAGAGGACCATAACAATGGAAAAGTCCATTCAATGGAGTACCCGTAAAGCTGATTTTTCTGCTCACGTGATGTGAATTTCTGATTATTTTGCTATAAATTACATCATGACAAAAATCTGGGGTTTTTAGGGCCCCTGCAGTGTCTGGGAACTCTTCACCAGGTTGGTAATCTAACCTTATTCTTTGTGTCATAAGGCAAATAAGTAACTTTGGTTTAGTCTTTCAGTGTAAAAATTACAAGTGGTACTAAAAAGAAACAGCTAAAGGAAAATTTTGCAACAAATTAGGTTAATTGGCAACAGCTCAGTAACATGATTGAGCATAAAAAGAGCATTTTAGAGAGGCAGACTGTCTCAGAAGTAAAGATAAGAAGAGATTCACCAATCTGCAAAAGAGTGCATCTAGTTGTGAAACAACTTCAGAATAATGTTGCTCAGCATAAAATTGTGAAGTCTTTGAATATGTCATCCTCTACAGTACATAATATCATCAAAAGATTCAGAGAATCTGGAGAAATCTCTGTGCGCATGGGATAAGGCTGAAAATCAATATTGGATGCCCATGATCTTTAGGCCCTCATGTGGCACTAGATTACAAACAGGCATGATTCTATGATGGAAATCATTGCACAGGCTCAGGAATAATTCCAGAAATCCTCGTCTGTGAACACAGTTTGCCATGCCATCCACAAATGCAGGTTAAAGCTCTATCATGCAAAGAAGAAGCCATATGTGAATGTGATCTACTGTAGAAACACCACTGTCTTCTCTGTGCCAAAGCCCATTTGAAATAGATGGAGGCAAAGTGGAAAACTGTTCTTTGGTCAGATGAATCCAAATTTGAAATTCTTTTCGGAATTTTCTTCTTTTCTTCTGCATCTTCCAGACTAAAGAAGAGAGGGACCCTCTGGCTTGTTATCAGCATTCAGCTCAAAAGGCTGCATCTCTCATGGTATTGAGGTGTATGTATGGAATTGCTACTGTAGCTTGCATATCTGGAAAGACACCATCAATGCTGAAAGGTATATACAGGTTTTAGAGCAACATCAGATGTCATCCTTTTCGGGGAAGGCCTGCATATTTCAGCAAGACAACACTAAACTGCATACAGCATCTGTGATAACAGAATGGCTTTGTAGTGGAAGAGTCCCCATCCTGAACTGCCAGACCTTTCACCACATGAAAACATTTGGCACATCATGAAATGAAAAATACAAGAACCTAACAGTCTCCTCAGTTCATAGACACCTACAGAATGCTCTTAAAAGAAGAGGGGATGCTACACAATGGTAAACATGGTCCTGTCACAACTTTTTTGAGATTTATTGCGGCCATCGAATTCAAAATGACCTTTATTTTTTTTAAATGGTACATTTTCTCAATATAAACATTTAATAAATTTTCTATGTTCTATTGAGAATAAAATATAGGTTTATGAGTGTCCCAACTTTTTTGGAATTGGGGTTGTATTTAAACCTTTTTTCTGACATTTTCATATACATTTTATTTTCTTTTTCTTGGATTTATTACGGTACTTTATTTATGGGGTTATGACCACTGATTAACTAGATCAAAACATGAATCACAATAATCTTAGAAATCTAAAGCTTTTCATTTCTTTAACAATGACTGTCACTTTAAATAACAGTATACACTTCAGTTTTCCCCAAAAACTGAAAAAAAAATCCCCCAAAAATCAAAGCCTCTATAATAATGTGAAAGTTGTTTCCATTAAAGTTCATGTTTCATTAGTGAAATCAACTACATCTCATGTGTACTTGCAAATGAGGAGTATCAAGCTTTTATTTTGAAGGCATGTTTGATACAAAAGAACTCTTACTGGAACAGAACTTAGGCATACACACTCTTGATGCATGCTCAATAATCCAGGTAAAAGAATCCCAAAAAGTTGAATCTGTTCATCTGGACGTAGCGTTTTTTAGTGGGAGAAACCGAAACCAGCACCACTGACTAACAAAATGGCCCATTGTTAGTCAATGGTGCTGGTTTCGGTCATTATGCAATGTACTGTTTATAAGGTTGGGGAAGGCTGCAGTCAGCTGAGACTGAAGAAGTTACCAGGAGGTGACGAAACGTTTCTCCCACTAAAAAAACGCTACGTCCAGATGAACAGATTCAACTTTTTGGGATTAGGCATACACACATTGAGCTACTTTTTCTAGACAACAACAAATGAGAACAAGCAAAAAACACAGAACAAAACTTTATCTCATTACATAATGTTAACAGGCTTGTTTAATTCAAAGAGGAGTTTCACAAATCGGACCCTACATGTGAGATTTTCAGTTCCCAGGACATTTGTTTTGGTTTGAGTGAATTGCCTACATAGTTATGACTAACTAAAATGAATAAATAAATGAGCTCATGAAAAGGCCCTCAGATATAGTTTAGATTTTGCTGCAATGCACCATCCAGTATCTGGTGGAATATTTTCAGAAACTAGTCATGTTTCTCTTCATGTACATTTGCATGTCATAAATTTTTGTAATAGAAAGTAGCATTTCAGATACAGTTAGGAACTGTGTTAAATTAATAGTTTGAATGCGGTGCCTTTGGACAACATGAAGTCAGTCAAAGCTGGTTTTTGTCCTTCTGCCTTGTATGCAGAGACTCCTCCAGATTCTCTGGATCTTTTAACAATATTATGTACCAAATTATTTGTAATTTTATTTTGAGAAACCATATCCCAAACCATTTGCCTGCTTAGTCCTCCACAGACAATAGCTGTTGCCATCTTACTATTCTGAAATGGATGTGATGAGCAAAGTGTGGATCTGACTGTAAAAAACAACACTGCATACTCATTGGCTAGCAACTTGTGATTGACAGTTTGTTAGCCAATGAGCTGGTTCATCCTCTGTCTGACTCTAATGTTTTATGCAATATGACCTGAAACTAGCAATTTAGCCTGTAAACCTGTAAAGTGTTCATTGAGGTCACAGAGTAAGGGACCCAAGAGCCAGTTTAGGGTGCATTCCAATAGTCAGTTCTGCTTAGGAAGGTTCCTAACTGAGAGAAGCGACCCTGAAACATCTGCGTGGCAGCCATAATAAGAGCTATTCCAGTTCTCCAGATACTAAGGAAAGCAGTTTTAATGCTTCCTTTATTACCTCCTTTAGCATAAGATACACTGGGACCATCCTTTATGAAAAGAGAGGAGAAATTGCCATCCCATAATTCATAGCAATGGACCATCCAACCATTCCTGAAAATGATCAACAAAGCTGACAAAGTGGCACAGATCATCATCAATTACAATTGTATTTTACATTTCATGCCATAACCTGCTAAAATATTTGGAGGGAATTTTATTTCGGTCATAGAAATACGTTTAGTACTTTTGGAATACACCCACGAACCTCTGTACAATCGGAAGTCTTTATGCAACCAGGGGAGTCATCCCATAATAGAAATGAAAAAAAAAACATAGGTTTTTGACCCAGAAGGTACAGTTATAGACAATAAATGTGAAAGAATCAGCCTCTCTGGGATACTCATTTAAATACCCAGTCCCTTTGCTAGGCTAATTAGATTGGGATATTCAGCTTAACACAACTTTACCGACCTTTTGTTGCCCTGTCCCAATTTTGTAGAAATGTGTTGCTGGCATCAAATTCAAAATAAGCACATGTTACAGAAATACTCCTTTGGTAAAGAGATGGGGCATTTCTGGCTCCCCAGCATACACCTTGCTAGTACCAGGTTGGACACCATTTTGCGTTCTTAATTCTTCATGGCACAGATTCAACAAGGTGCTGGAAACATTCCTCAGAGATTTTGGTCCATATTGACATGAAAGCAGCACACAGTTTTTGCAGATTTGTCAGTTGCACATCTATGATGCTAATATCCCATTACCCTAGATCCCAAAGATGCTCTATTGGACTGAGACCTGGTGACTGCAAAGGCCATTTGAGTACAGTGAAATCACTGTCACGTTCAAGAAACCAGTTTGAGTTCACTGTGGTCGTAAAGTGATGGATATGGTCAGCAACAATACTCAAGTAGGCTGTGGTATTTAAACAATGCTTAGTTGGTACTAAGTTGCCCAAAGTGTACCAAGAAAATACCCCCCACACCATTACACCACCATCACCAGCTAGTCGATAGTAGGCAGGATGGATCCATACTTTCATGTTGTTTACGCCAAAATTCTGACCCTACCATCCAAGTAGTCTGGGCAGTCTTCTCTGACCTCTGGCATTAACAGGGCATTTTCCTACAGAGAACTGCCGCTCACTGGATGTTTTCTCGTTTTCTGACCATTCTCTGTAAACCCTAGAGATGGGGAAAATGCCAGTAGATCAGTAATTTCTGAAATACTCTGACTAGCCTGTCTTGCATCAACAACTATCAACACATCATCAACATCAACACATTCAAAATCACTTAGATCACCTTTCTTCCACATTCTGATGCTCGATTTGAACTTCAGCAGGTCGTCTTGACCATGTCTACATGACTCTCAAAAACATTAAAGGGACACTTTGAAAACACATCAGATCTCAATGGAAAAGAAATCATGCTGGATATCTAAACTGATATTTGATGGAAATGAAAATTATCAACCGGCAGAGAGCTGAATTCAAAGACACCCTGAAAATCAAAGTTCTGAGCAAAGCTGAAATTTCATTGCAGCAACTCAGAATGGTACTCAGCAGATTGTATGGCCCCCACGTGCTTGTATGCATGCTTGACAATGTCGGGGCATGCTCCTAATGACACCAAGGATTGAGTTCTGGAGATCTCCTACCAGATCGGGACCAGGGCTGGTATTCTATGGCAAATACCAATCGGGCTCCACGGTGCTGGGCAGTGACCACAGGGCCCACTAGAGGACGTCGGGCCCTCAGGCCACCCTCATGAAGTCTGTTTTTGATTGTTTGGTCAGAGACATTCACACCAGTGGCCTGCTGGAGGTCATTTTGTAGCTCTGGCAGTGCTCATCATGTTCCTCCTAGAAAAAAGGAGCAGATACTGGTCCTGCTGATGCTACCTGTGCAGCCTCTGTAGGGTCCAGGTATCACCTCATGCTACCAGTAGTGACACTGATTCTAGCCAAATTCAAAACTAGTGAAAAAACAGTCAAAAAAGATGAGGAGGGAAAAAATGTCAGTGTCCTCCACCTGTAAAACCATTCCTGTTTTGGGGGTTGTCTCATTGTTGCCCTTCTAGCCCTTCTAGCAGCTGAAACTGATTAACAACCCCCTCTGATACTTAACTGACCAGATCAATATCCCAGAAGTTTAATTGACTTGACTTGAAGTGTTCTTTTAATTTTTTGAGCAGTGTGTTTATTTATATATATATACTGAGTATGCTTCATATATATATATATATACATATACATATACATATATATATATATATATATATACAATTTATGTTGGCATGTCATGTGTAACTGTCATGTGATCTGCCCGCACTACCGTTGCGATCTACCTGTTGATCGCGATTGATGTACTGGGCACCACTGCTCTACAGGGTCCCCCAAGCTTGGAGTAAGTTATTTTTATTGATACACAGAAACACACACACACACACACACACAGAAACACACACACACACACACACACACACACACACACACACACACACTCACTCACTCACCCAGGCAGATGATGGCCGCTCTAGTAACCACAGCCATCTCCAGGCAAGACAGAGCTCCGAGGTTGTTCACGCACACAACCACACTGTCTCCTGTAAGAAAGAGGAAAAACACACATGGAGAGCAGCCGCACTAACAGTCAGCATGATACAGTGTATATGATCAATAGTATCATTTAGTGGACCTGATTTCAGTGGCAGATGCGATTGGCTGCTTGGGTTGGTCATGTGGTCTATCATGGTCTTGACCACCTCATCAGCAGAGGCCACCTGAGTGACAGGATCAAGAGAAACTGAGTCCATACAGCCTGAAAGTTAATAGCACATTCAGGCTGTTACTGTTCAAATGCGACTCACCTTTGACCTCTTTATTCCAGGTTCCCCGTGGATCCCTGAAAAACCGAGAAAACACTGGTCATTATTTCATTTACTCTCTCCTTACATTTATCTCTGCTGTCCTTTCTCCATCTGTGCTTCTTAAGAATGCTTTAATAAGAGGATTTAGTTTTAATGCATCAAGTTAATTTCCACTGGCTTTATACATTTAAAAGGGAAAGTCCACTTAAATCAAAGACCCCTACCTGGAGATTTAACATGCTCGAATTCTGACATCCTCATCTCCTCATTTGAGCAAAAAACACTATTTTTTTGTTTCATTTATACCATTTTGTTGACCTTATCTGACCTTACATGCCACTAGAGGGTGCTATTCATTCATTTTCTCCAAAATATCAACACTCCTATGATTTCATGTCTGCTGAGAAAGTAAAAAACGGAGATAAGCTCATCTAAATTTGACCTGATTTTAAGTAATTTCTCACTAAAACACGTAAAAAGCATTCATTAGCTCATGTGGCAGTTTAGATCTGGAAATAAAAAGTCTAGATAACCAGTATCAGACCAAAGATCACCGACCGCTCCTCACTCTCTACCAATCTCTTTCTTTCTCTCTCACAATTCCACCTTCTCCACCCTCCTCTCATCGTCCCTCACCCAGCCCGAGCTCCATGTGTCCCGGCGGCAGATCGAAGGAAGGCAGGCAGCCTGGAACGCTGCATGGAGACAGACTCACCCCCAGCGTGCCTCAAATACAAAAGAAATGTCAATAAGAAAAGTACCCCAGTGTTTCCACCAAGTATTAAGTGAGGGAGCAGGTACAAAAAAAAAAAGTGAGACTTACCGATCCCCTTTAAAATCTCTGTCACCTTGGAAACAATCTGATCCAATGAGCAGCCTTCTTCTGCTAAGGCACCTGCCAGCTGACAGAGAGTGTGACCACATGTTTAAAGGCAAGAGTTTCTATTAAGTAAAAAAAAAAAAAGATATGCTTACATAAATGTAAGCAAAGCATCCATGTCATCAGGCCGCATGATGCATAGCTCAAGATGGTAAACAAATAAAAACAAAATAGAAAAATACACAAAAGAAAGAACTTGATTCATAAGAGGGCCAATAAACCAAAATCCAAATATAATACAATGAAGAGTTTAATACATAAAATCTAAAAATAAATGCAGGTATTGTAGTTCTTTAAAAAAAACATATTACCAAAAACAATTACATGGGGAAAATAAATAAATTGGGGAATTAATAGAAAGGTAAATAAATACGGGACAAATTTTAAAAGAAATATGTCCGATTTTATAAATGAATTAATGCCTGGATTATTTTTCTTTATTAAATTTACTACATTTAAGGGCATATTATACATTTCATTGACTTTTGATTTTGGCATCTCAAGATTTTTTTAAATTTTTTTATTAAGGAGGACAGTTTCCCAATTTCTTTGTTGCAAGATCAGCAACTGGCAGACAGGACAAAGTTGCCTCATGTAGCTTTATTGCAGCATTTATAACATTAAAACATGAAGTCTGTTCGCAGTTCTTGGAGAATCCTGCTAAACATGTGAAAATGCTCTAGAAAGTGCCAGGTTTTTATTAAGATTAACAGTACTAACAATGCCCTTTAACCCAGCATCCACTTATACTGGTCTCAGTTGAAAGCTACAACCAAGGTAAATAACACATGTACAAAGCTGTTATTGTGTACCTTGTGTATGAAGACGGTGCCACACAAGCCTCTTCTTCCGGCCTTACTGGGTTGGTCAAAGGCGCAGTCTTCTGCAACTATCACCATGTCAACAGCAACGCCCTGGTTACGAGCCTGCTCTGCAGCCAATCCGAAGTTGAGGCGGTCGCCAGTGTAATTCTTCACGATGAGAAGGACCCCAGAAGCTCCTGGGTTAGGAAGACTGTCGTTATTTAATTAGATGTCAAAACATTTAAACCTGCAGCATGACACAGACTGTATATAAAGGATGGACATAGCTTCCAGGTCTAAAAGTTGTGAAGTACCTTAAACCTGCGTTATTTCTAACAGCCAGCAGGGGGCAACCCCTCTGGCTGCATAAAGAAAGCAGACTGTATTAAAGTCTATAAGAAAATGACAATAATTCCAACTTGATCCTTAACCTCAGTAAACGCGTTACTCGTGGGTTTATGGCCTCACTTTCTAGTTTTAGGTCTTATTAATTATAACATGGAGTTAATTTTGTAAATTATGTTCCCCATTAGAGTCAAAAAGGAAGATCAGTTGGGTTAGTCTTTAGGGTGGGCCTACCTTGTGACTGACAAGTCGCTACGTAACGAGCAGTATCCTCAGTTTCTCAGTCAGGTACATCCTTCACTCACAACTCCAACTTGCTAACCATTAGGTAACATCACAAAGGCTATGTCTGTCTTTTATATACAGTCTTTGCTCACTATGACAGTGACAGCCATAGCTGATCCATATTATGATGAGTGTTTGTCCTCGCCATGGGTCGCTTTATTATCCTTATCCTTCCTGAGTTTCTTTTTTATCTTGGATGTCAGAAACATTTCCTGGTTATGTCCTAGTTTGTTTTTTCTTTCTTTGTTGTTAAAAGGACAGTTTTAACAAAAAAGTGGTCGCACATCTGGTTCCTGTCTTTAAAATTGTTGCTTCAAAGACAGGAACCAGATGTGCGACCACTCGCAGTCAGTTGCTGTCTACAAAGCAATAAAAGAGCAATAAGATGGAGTCAGTCTGCTATCAGTTTGTGACTGAATGGGTTCAAGTTGGCAATTACATGCAAACAGTTTGTGATAATATGGTGATTAACTGATTAATCAGTGAAAATTGCAAATCTGTTGCCATCTAGATACACAGAAATTCATATTAACTACTTAGATTCAGAGTCCAGCCAGACGCTCACAGATTTGAAACAGAAATCCTTCAATTTCTCCAAAAATAGTGACGTAGTTCAATTCAATTGTATTTTATTTATATAGCTCCAAATCACAACAAAAGTCGGCTCAAGGCACTTTATATTGTAAGGTAAAGACCCTACAATAATACAGAGAAAACACCAACAGTCAGACGACCCCCTATGAGCAAGTACTTGGCAACAGTGGGAAGGAAAAACTCCCTTTTAACAGGAAGAAACCTCCAGCAGAACCAGGCTCAGGGAGGGGCAGCCATCTGCTGCGACCGGTTGGGGTTGAAAGGAAGGATACAGGACAAAAGACACACTGTGGAGTGGTGTACAAACACACAGAGTGAAAAGAGGTGAGAGAAGAAGAAACGCTCAGTGCATCATGGGAAGCCCGCAGCAGCCTAGGCCTATTGCAGCACAACTAAGGATGGATTAGGGTCACCTGATCCAGCCCTAACTATAAGCTTTATCAAAAAGGAAAGTTTCAAGTAAAGTAGAGAGGGTGTCTGTCTCCCGAATCCAAACTGGGAGCTGGTTCCACAGAAGAGGGATCAGTGATTATATATGAACACACTCCTCAGAAAACTGAAGGGCACATTACCTGCATTGTGCAAGGAGAGAATGGCAGCCAGGATGCTGCCAGGAGGCGGCGATGCAAACACTCCTCCTGCGACAGCTGCCGACAGCATCCCAGCACCAATATAACCTGAGGACGGTGTGTGGGGGGGAGGAGAAATCAGAGCCAAGGTAATCAGAAGAATCCTGTGTTCACTTTTAAAGGAATAAAGTCCTACCTGCGTGTGCTGGCTCATGGCCCGACCCCCCTCCAGACAGCAGGGCCACTTTTCCCTTGAGGTTTTTGAGGTCAGACCGAAGCACGACTCTGTGGCCCTTCAGCAGAGAGAGGCCCCCAGAGGCCCTGACGAGGCCAAGGAGAGCCTCATCCACGCAGCTGTCCGCAGAGTTGATCAACTTCTTCTGGGGCTGAGAGAGAAAGAGATTTTAAAAAACAGATGCAACATACTTACAATCTGGATGCATTGTGGCAGACTGTCCTGCACAAACATGCAAATACAGGTAACAGAATACATTCAAATGTCTGAATTATTGGGTTGACTTGAAGGTCAGTTTATGAGCAGGTGGCACATGCACGTTTAA
>VUQS01075569.1:0-21745 GCA_015108495.1 Heterochromis multidens
AACAAAGTATTGAGATGAACTTTTATTATTGACCAAATACTTATTTTCCACCATAATTTGCAAATAAATTCTTTAAAAATCAGACAATGTGATTTTCTGGATTTTTTTTTCTCATTTTGTCTCTCATAGTTGAGGTATACCTATGATGAAAATTACAGGCCTCTCTCATCTTTTTAAGTGGGAGAACTTGCACAATTGGTGGCTGACTAAATACTTTTTTGCCCCACTGTATTTCTGGTCTTATTTCCTGCTATCAGTTCTATGCTCTTGTTCCAAAGGTCTTTAGGTTTATTCTGTGTTTTTGGTTTGAAGATAGGATTTAGGTTTGAGCCCCGTAACCTTCTGTTTATGTTTTACTTTCCTTGTGCTTATGAATTTCTTTATTTGTGCCTTTTATGTCTTTAGCTTTGAGTTAACTCCTTTTGTATTCCCTTCTCTCTTGTCTCCATCTGTGTCAAGCTTGTGTCTCTTAGTCCAGGTCTCAGTGTTGGTTATTACCTGTTTTGTTTTGGTAGCCTTTTGTCTCATGTGTGCTGTGTTTAGTTTTGCTTCCTCTTTTCCAGCGGTGTTCCCTGGTGTCCCCCATCTCCCTAATGACCTGGTGTGTATATATTGTCTGAGTCTCCCTCTGTTCCTTGTCGTGTTCTCCTTCTAGCTGTGTGTGTGCGTCCCTGTGTTCCCCTTGTAAGTAACCGCCTGTCGGATTATCAGCTCCTGGCTAATGTTAAGTTTGTTTTGGAAGTTCACAGTAAATAAAGCAGTTTTGGGAGTTTTACTTCTTGTGTTTTGAGTCCTGCATTTGGGTCCTACTTGGCCTGCCACACAGCTGTTCCAGACAATACATGTGCCAAAAATATGTAGCGTGCATGTGTTGTGTGAATTGAATCTCTTATACTTTATTGGTATAAGAGGTTTTGTTTTGTTTTTTTGTTTTGTTTTTTTGGATGTGATTTGTTTTACTGATTATCATGTCGTCAGCAGCTTTTTGTAGCTAATTTATAAAAATATTTAGCAGCAAACAACATTAATAAACACAAGGATACTTCTGTCTGTGTTCCACAGCTGCTCAAAACAGAACCAAAACAATGCAGCTAGGGACAAAAACAATGTGACCTCAACATCAACGGCAGCGCACACACACAACACAGGAACTCAGTTTAAGCTACTTTTTTAAGCTACTTTCTCTTTGACAATTTTACACAGGAGACAGCTTGGCAAAAGCAAGCACAGTTGGGGAACAAAAACAAGGAGCTGGAGGAAAAAAAACAAGAAGTTAAATAAGGAAATAAAACTGATCTGCTGATCAATGTGTGGGAGTCTTGTTGTTTTAATCATGTGGGGAAGAGAAGATGAAAAGCCTGAATGTTTTGAGGATGTGGATGAAGCAGCCAATGACAGATGCGAACTGGGGACAGAGGAGCAGTGCACCATGAGCTGTCCACATGTGCTCTGAGAAAACTGAAAGCAGAAGCACACATTCAAACACATGCAAATTACATAATCTATAAACCGGTGATGCTTCAGTTGAACTTGAATTGACATACATAGAGTGCAGGAGAAAGCTCTGTGGCTTATTTCCCACCAAACAGTGTGTTAAAAGAATCTTGCTACTCATTGAACCTTAGCCTTAGCAAACAAGGAACCTTAAATGACTAAGTAAAATTTCCAGGATGTTCACTGCTATGACGCACCATCAGCACTTTGTAACAGCATGTTTTTGTGTGCATATGCTAGTTACATTGTTTTGGGGGTTTTTTTCTTGTTTTTTCTTTTTTTTCATAGTTAAAGGCAATTAAAATGTTACAACATACCTTCTGCTGTCTTTTAGAGACTATTTTTTCAGCTCTTTGCTGAGGGGGGGAGTGTTCCCACACCTTTTACTTAATATGCCCGAAGGTGTTCTACTTGTTTGAAGTCAGGTAACATCCTCGCATGCTTACTTCTTCCAGAGGAACTGCTGTGTTAATTTGTCAGTATGTTTTAAAATGCAGTCATATTCCTACTTCTTGTCACCCAGTATCTTGGTGTATCCACAGGCCTTCATATCTAAAAACATAATCTACGCAACATCTTTAACATTCACTGTGGTAGTCTCATTTGAGCTAAACAAATTTATCTCATCTGAACAGACAATGTGCTCCAAGAATTCAGACTTTCTTTTATTTTTTTCAACAAAGTTTAACTTTGCTAACGAGCAGGCAATATTCATGCCCCACAGTTAGATTTTAATTTCCTCTCAAAGTTCCATGTAGAGTCATATTGCATGATGCATGCAGAAAGATCAGCTCATAGGACCAAAATTTAGAAAGAAGTATTCACATGTGATTTCATAACACCTTTTAGCAGTTAGACTTAATTGGTAGTCACACATGACCTCAATTGTTTCTAAATGATTACAGGTTTATCAACCTGTGTGTCAGTAATGTCAGGTGCATTTGTTTTTTGCTGACTTTACAGTTTTGGTTGAATTAGACAATAAGCAATTATTGAGAGGTGAAACAATTCTGAATCATTTGGCATTTAAGTGATATTGATCAAGGGTGTCCTGACTTCTGTTTTATAATGTGTCTCTATCTCAGTCATTCTAATTCTATTATTTGTTATAACATAATGCAACAAGAGGGGCCTTTCACTCTTCTCTTAAATACACTGGGGAAGCCGCAAGTGTAATACTGTAATATAAATCAAATCAGTATTCAATATTAAGGTACAATTTTGCTTGATTACAATATACATTCCTTCTATAAAACTAAAACCCATGTCTCAAATTTAAATAACTTTGGAGATGATGAGGTAATATGTTTTGGAAGAATGGTACCATCCTTTCAGTAGAGTTCCAGGAAAAAAATAAAAAATAAATCAAAGCACTTTCTTCATTCTTATGGAGGCAACTGTCTGTTATGAAGAAGTACACCACAGGCCTTAGGGCTGACATTTAGAGTTACATAGTCACATACACATATCCAGTGAATATCCAAATGTATGCTGGCTTTGCAGATCATTTTCTGACACATCTAGTCTAGTTAAAAAACAACATGTTGACATCAGCCAGATTTGGATTGAAATATGTATGTTTTTCAGAGCTAAGCCAGTACTGTGTAGATATTATTCCTTGTTTCATTAATAATGAAGGTTAGCTATATGTGAATGCTCAGTATCAAACATTTAGATAGCAATGAATTTGTTTGCCTATTCCAAAAGTCAAAGAACCTGTCACTGAAAGGAAGGCAACGAAGAAGAATATTTTGATAGATTGTGTTGCACATCAAACACAACCTGCCTGTCATTACACACAAATGTTACACATAGCAGTGAGTATTTGGTGGGACTGTCGCAAAGCAAGCAAGAAATACCAGTATATGTTATGCTTGGCTAAATATTCTTTATTATTATTTTTCTTTCTCAGCGCGTATCTACTTCTTGCTTTACAGACATTGTTTTCACACCAGATTCACTGGCTCAGTGGTAAGATGACTGCTCTTACTTTTTTAATTATTTAATAATTTGTCACAAAAAGACTCTCTCCCCATTCAAGTTAATGGGAGGTCTAGAGTGGACTAATTATAGAGTGGTAGAAGCAGAAAAATATATAATTTTTCAATAACCTGTTGATGAGCCCACAGTTTTCACTCTACAGGCACTCTATGAAAGCCAACAAAGTTAGACTTTTTGATCTGTAGTTGAGTAACAGGAGTTCAATCTCACTGCCCATAGAGACCCTTTATAATTAGATCAAGGATTTTTAAAGAAAACAGAAAGTACCTCTTTTTCTTCTATCTCACACCCCTGACAAAATTTTTAAAACTAAGGACACAAAATCAAGATAGATCTGTAGAGAAACTTCTTGGGATCCTCACGGTCTTTAAACCACACTGATACGACTTGGGGTTCTAACTTTATAAGCTCTTTTTTGTGGATAGTGCTGAGCGAAATATCACACAGATCTCTCTCTCTCTGTGATTGGTTGATACTTGTCATGTGTGTTGACATAAAATGCTTGCCTGTCTCCAGGACAGATGGTTGAATCTAAAGGGCCCGGCTTGAAATGGACTCATGAAATGAATACATATAATATCCCATTTAAAGCTATTTATCCATCTGTCTGTGGGTATCCCTGAAGATTCATAATGTAATGAATTTTGATCATTCATTCCTACAGAATACAACACAATGAAACTGATCATTCAAAAAGGAAAGAAGTAAAACAGAAAAGAGGATGGACAAGAAGACATGTCCAAAACCAGAGGACCTCTGATCTGCTGCATAAGAATATTATGTAGAGATGTGTGTGCTCCATGTAAAAGACAAAAGACAAAAGACAAAAGCTGTGGAAAGCCAGAGCCAAGGTGTTAAAAGGATATATCTATGCAAATGAAAATGAATAGTATGACAATAGCAGGCTGATAAAGTAGGTTGTCAACAGGATAATGAGATAATTTTTTGCATGCGGTTTTCATGATAAGAAGTCTCTGGGACTGAAATTAAAGGTTATGGGGACTGATTTTCTGTTGGAGACAGCTTCAAGTGACAAACTGTTGGAACTGTAGTTTTTAGCAATTTGTTTCATTTTCTACTTTGAAGAAACACTGTGATAAAATCCTCAAAAGTCATCTTAAAGCATTGGTCTGCTGCATCTCAATAAACAATCTATTTATGACCTCTATAGAAGTATATTGACAGATAAATGAATACCTTCCTGAATATCTACCTAACAGCTACTATGTAGTCAAGGTCACTAGGTTTAGAAAGATAAGTCTGAGTAATTATTCACCCTCCCCCCACCCACACACACACACACACGCTCAAGTTCACTTATCATTTCAAAACTAACCCTAAAGTCTGATTTTCTGCAGTAGTTAACATCAGTAAATTATATGATCTATTCTATACATTCTAATGCAGTTGATAGACTTTGTCATATCAACCCACAGGAGATTTATTACACACTTCCCTTTAAAGTCCTTCAAACATGTGCTTTCCCCAGAAAGTTACACAGTAAAAACAGTGCACATTTCCTGTTTCGAGAGAAAGAGAGAGAGAATCTGTTTAGACTTGAAGTACAATAGGCTGAACTGCAATAGGGTGAAGAGCAATGAATCAGTCAAGTGCTTCTGTTTAAGCCCTAATGACTCAATCATTTTCCAATGGCACGTTCAAGAAGTTATATTAGTCATGGTGTATTTGACTGACGTGGAAAACTACCAGAACATTTAGGAGTTAAGGATCACATGTCTCACACACGCGTCCATCTGGTGTTACTGACATCTTAGAGTATGTGTGTGGGTGTATGTGTATTGCATTTAAGCATTTAAGCTGTCATCGTTGCATGGGTAACACATTCCAGCCATTGTGACCACAGACTGCAGACCCCAGTGACCTTATAGAGGTCAGTGTGGCCCTTGCTAGCCTCCATAGACAGAGATGGAAATTGGTGATTCAGGGCTGGTGAACAGCTTCTAATTCTCCAGAGTTCTCAAAAGAGGTCAATTGTTTTATTAATTCTTAAGCCTATATAATAGTTCAGCTGTTTGAGTACGAATAAAGAAATGAATTGGGTAGGTTAGTAGAGCTTTATATACTTTGTGTGTGAAATTCAATGGCTGAGAAACCACATCTGATCCTTGTTTGGGTAAGGATAGATCTCAAAGCAAGTTTAGACAGAGAATAGTGTTACTTGTGCAAGGGCTCTGAAGCGTTATGAGTGTACAGTAACACATTAACTCTGGGGTCTGATGTTAAACCTAGAACTAAGATGCAAAAAAATATTGTGAAATGTACACCTTCATGTGTGAATAATGGAAGTAAGACTTAAGAAATCTGCAAAAAATTATCAAAAGAATTAACCATTTAAATCACTGATATTACTCCGAAAATGGTCGTTTGTTAAAATGCAGATAATAAATGACTACAGATTTTAACAGGTAATTTAATGTGTGGGATTTATTGGTTCTGTGTGTACTGTGTAATAGATCACTTTCATATCATGTTCCTAAATTTCCTTCACTCTACTTTCACTTGAATTATTAAATTAGCTAAATTATACATAGACTGTGTATTTCTGACAAAACATTCTTCAGTCTGGTTTCCAGCTTCTGAAGATCATCAGTCATCAATCACGAGCTCTCATTAACCTCACAGGTAAACAGCAAATAAAACACTGTGTCTCAGGTGGCATAACCTGGGTTTTTGTATTGTTACAGATTTCACGTGGCTTGTTTCCTACACACTTTTATTGATGTTTTATAGCTGTTTCTATGGCTGTGAAATTTCCCACACAGTACACAAAAGTCATAAAAATACTATAAAAGATTTTAGCTCAGCGTAAGGGACCTAACACTAACAGGGTGATTTGTACTGTTGCTTTTGGTATTTTCTTTTATAAAAGAATAAATCTGAAAGAGGAACATGTTTGAGAGGTTTGTATTGTCGAGATTATAAGGTTTTCACAGTGTGTTTGCCCTAACCTTCAGTTGCACAATAAGCCTTTCTTGCAGAGACAAATCCCCAACAGGAATCATGACTTAGAGTTATGACATAACAGAATAGTATGGCAGAAAAAAGTAACATCAAAATGATTCAATACAATACACCCTTGTCCATATCACTAATATTTAATGTTTCAGATTTCTTTTTTATTTTTATGTCAAGTTTCTTCATCAAATTATGTGATAAAACTGTCCTTCGTGACCCTATTGAAATTATCTGCAGGTTGCAAATTACAGTAGCTGGAAAGAAAGAAAACATCAGTATTGAGCTTGTGGTGTTATTGCTTTCTGGTCCCTGTCTCACTGTTCCCAAACGGTGGTGCCAAGCTGGGAAGCACTGATTGCTGTCTCAAAAATTTCAGCACTGGCTTTCAGCGCAGACCAAGTCTTTTGACTAAACAATCATATAGGTAGTTTGTTCCTACTCTACAGATCTGTTGTTTAGCCAGAAGACTTGAGATCGACTCTTGCCTGAGACCACTGAAGTTTTGCTCTCCCTCTAAAAAAAACAAACAAACAAAAAAAACATAGCGGTTTTCACATTGCTACTAGAGGTTACTTATCTTTAAAACATAATAACAGCTTCCACAAATGACCTATGGGATTATACCCTCATAAGTAGGTCCATCTCTCCTACACCTTATGTTATACTCAGCTTATCATTGGAAAAGATATAAACTAACTTTCTGCAATACCATAAAAGTTATCTGTATTGCACTGGGAAAGACTGTTGTTTACATAATATTCTGACTAACATATGGTGTTGTCTGTCATCACAGCATTCCACAGATGATTTGCAGAGGGCAGGGGGATTGCCAGGCTTTGTGCCCACCCCTGACAAGCTTCAGCCCAGCAACAACATTGATTATAAACAGTGTAGTCAAGTTTTGACGCCCTGCAAAAACTGGTAAAATGTATCTGTAACAATAAGGACCCAGACAGGCAGTCTTGCCAGTTCATATTTGTTTAATTTACAGTGCTTGTAATATGCTGCTGTGAAGCTTTTCAGCCCGCTCTTCCCATCTCAGTCTCAGTCAGGCCTCCCTCCTGAGACCCAGCTGGGGAGCTTTCCCTGGTCCTGCCCCCTGAACCCACTGCTCCACTCCTCCCCTGCAGCTGAGCCACAAACCACACCCCGCCACATACCCCCATTGCCTGACTTAGGCTGGGAAGCCTTCCGACCTAGTCTACTCCTCCCCCCCCATGAGCGGGAGAGGAAATCAGCCACAGCCATCTGCGCCACTAGCCTATGGATCACCTTGAGCTTAAAAGGCTGGAGAGCCAGATACCAACGAGTGAGTCAGGCATTGGCATCCTTCATACGATGGAGCCATTGCAGCGGGGCATGATCTAAACAGAGGGTGAAAGGGCAGCCCAGGAGGTAATAGCCAAGGGAGTCGACCGCCCACCGGATCACCAGGCACTCCTTCTCCATGGTGCTATACCTCAATTCTCGTTCTGACAGCTTCCGGCTAATGTAAACCATGGGGTGGTCAACCCCCCTTACCTGCTGGGACAAAATGGCCCCCAGCCCTCTGTTTGAGGCATCAGTCTGCAGAATAAAAGGTAGGGAAAAGTTAGGAGTGTGGAGCAGGGGTTCCTCACAGAGATCCTTCTTCACCTGTATGAATGCCGCCTAGCACTGCTCCGTCCATTGGACCAAATCTGGGGCACCCTTTCGGGTGCGATCAGTTAAGGGGCTGGTCAGCTTCGGAAAGCCAGGCACAAACCGGTGGTAGTAGCCAGCCAACCCCAAAAACCGCCTCACCTCTTTTTTGGTCTTGGGGCGTGGGCAGGATGCGATGGCTGCTGTTTTATCTGTTTGAGGGCGCATCTGGCTGCCCCCCAAGTGGTACCCCAGATACTGTACCTCCCTCCGTCCAACCGCACACTTCTTCAGGTTTGCCGTGAGCCCTGCCTGCGTCAGAGACTCCAGGACCGCAGCCACCCGCTGCAGATGCTCCACCCAGGTGTCGCTATGGATGATGACATCAACCAAGTAGGCGGCAGCATATGCAGCGTGTGGACGCAGCACCCGGTCCATGTGTAGAAATTAAGTAAACAAGAAAAACAAACAGAAGGAGCACAATAGTCCAAAACAGTTCTGGGGGTCTGCCTGGCTATAGGGCGAAACTTAGAGGCAGTGACCAACAGCAGAGAAGAGGAATCCCTGGAGGCTGGCTGCGGGGCCAGCGGTGAAGACAAAGCAAATCTGGAGGCCGGCCGCGGGGCCAGTGGCAGAGACAAAGTGAATCTGGAGGCCGGCCGCGGGGCCAGCGGCGAAGACGGTGAATCTCTGGAGGCTGGCCGTGGGGCCAACGGGTGTAGGTGCAGGTGGTGCAGAGGCCTCTGGCTTGGGTGTAGCGGAGACCTCTGGCTCCTCATAGGGCTGAGGAGGTTCGGGCAAAACAGGGACCTCTGGCTTGGGCTCTGGATGTTCGGGCGGAGCGGAGACCTCTGGCTGCTCACAGGGCTGAAGAGGCTCGGCTGGAGAAGAGGACCTTGGAAACTCGGGGAACACAGGGAACCTTGGAAACTTGGAGAACACAAGAAAGAGATTCGGGGAACATAGGAAAACTTAGAGGCTGTGGCTGCGCAGGGCTCACAGCTGACTCCTCGGGAAGCTGTGGCTGCACTAAGCTCACAGCCGGCTCTGGATGCACAGGCTGGGGCTGTGCAGGGTTCACAGCCAACTCTCCTTGAAGCTGGGGCTGCTGAGGGACTATAGCTGACTCCTCTTGAAGCTGGAGCTGATGGTAAAGTCTAGCCACCCTTACCCTGGGGACCGGGACAGGTGCAGGCTGGGGCCTAGCCACCCTCACCCTCGGAACTGGGAGCAGGGAGAGGCCGGACCACAGCCGCCCTCACCCTGGGAATCGGTACAGGTGCAGGGACTGGCGGGGTCCTGGTCACCCTAACTCTAGGGGCAGGCACGGATGCAAGGACAGGCCGGACACCAGCCGCTTCCACCCGAGGAACTGGTATGGGTGCAGGAGTCGGCAGAGTCTCGGCTGCCCTCACCTGGGGAACCGGCATGGGTGCAGGGAGTGACCAGACACCTGCCGCCCCCACCCAAGGAACTGGTACAGGTACAGAGGTCGGCTGCCCTCACCCTTGGAACTGGGATGAGTGCAGGAGTTTGCTGGACACCACCTGAGGAGTAGATACAGGTGCCAGAGCAGGCTGGGCCCTAACCATCCTCACCCTGGGAACAGGCATGGGTGAAGGAGTAGGCACAGGGGTGGCAACAGGTGAAACAGTCACTGGGAGTACAGGCTGTGACATATAAGCAGTCTCGGATTTGGAGGCACATAGAGCCAAACCAGATAGTGAAACAGGCTGTGAAATATAAGTAGTCTCTGATTCAGGAGCAGGGTAAATAGTCTTTGGAGGAGCCAGTTCAAAATAAAAGTCAGTCTCTGAAACAGCTGGCTGCGAAACATTGGCAGTCTCTGAAATGGTCGGCTCAGCAATGAGTGGCAGCGTCTAGCTGAGTGGCGAAGTGACTGTGATTCCCAGGAAGCGGTAGAATGATTGTGCTGCTGTAAGACCACAGTACTCGGGGTCACCCTCCTTTCAGCGTCTCCGTGGACCCCTCCTCCTTGTGCGGCATGGGGTCAGTGACGGGGAAGGTGAGCTGGGGAGCAGAGAGGCTGGAGAGTGAGCAGCAGGCAACAGATTGAACCAGCCCACTCTTATCACCAGGGAACTGGGCAAAGGAATGGCAGCAGCAGTGGCAGCTTGGAGACTACGAGGCCCCCCTAGAGCCAAATGAGTCCCATAGAAGGGGGACTCCCGCTCCAGGGCGCGCCAAGCTTCCTGCCGCATCCTCTCTCTCAGAAAGATGGCCACTGCTTGTTGCCGGTCTCTCCACGAATCCGCTGGCTCCATATTGGTAACATCGTACTGTCACGGTGCGCTGTGTGGCTGCAGAGAGAGGACCCATATGCAGGACTCAGAGACAAGGCTAAACTCAGAGAGCAGCTTTATTGCTGACGCTCAGGAACTTCAGGAAATGCAAACTCATAAACTGAATCGGGGAACATGGAAACATGGACAAGAGGAAACACTAATACAAAAGGATAGCATACACAGCCAGGGGAAGAATGACAATGATGTGATAAGGAACAAAGGAGAACTGAGGGTTTAAATACACACATGAGGTAATCAGGGAGATTGAGAACACCAGGGAACACAGGTGAGCTAAATCAAGATGTAACGCGACAGAGGAAGCAAACCTGAACATAATGCACAAGAGACAAGGGACTAACAAAGTAAAACAGGAAGCCAAACACAGACAGACTCAGACACACAACTTGAAGCAAGGAAAGAGTAACAAACACAGAGACTTGACTGACAGCGGACACGAGGCACACTGGATGACACAGACCAGACAGAGAGACACAGAGAGAGAGAGAGAGAACCAAGTAAAAAAAAACAGACATGGAGACATGACTAACTTCCACAGAGGACACACAGAGACGAGACTATGACACACAGGACACGAAGACATGACTGGGAGGACAGGCAGGGATCACAAAAGAAACTCAATAATACAAAACCCCAAGGAAAACTAGAATATAAACAGCCAACGAAGAATGGAACAAACACCAAAGGAACCCTACAAGCATGTTAATATTCAAAGAACTAAACTAAGCAGCTAGAAACTAAGGACCGAATACTCTAAACATAACCATGAAGTTCATACAAAACTGAAAGATCACAATAATTCATACAACTTCAAAGTCCAAAACTCAAAACACTGGGTCACAGACCCAGGACCATGACAGTATTGGATACAACAAAGATAAATAAATTAATACATACTTAAAAAAATAACAATAACGGCATTAGCAACAGTAGCAATTGCTGTCATTTAGATTGAAAAGCAAATAATAATGATTGATAATAACAATAATAATCATAAATAGTTGTAGTAGTGCTATTATTATTGTTATCACCACCAATAGTGATAAAAGTGCCAACAACATTGAAAAGTAGTCTTCATGACAGGAACTTTCTGCTGATAATCCCACAAAGTGGGAAGTGATATTCCAGTGTCCAAAATTTCAATTTACATCTCACTACTGAGTGAAATATCCATTCATTATTCATTATTTTCATATATCAAGACTAATATATAAGTGAACCACAAAATAATTTCAGATTATTGTGAATGATTACACCATAAGTGCAAGCAGTCCCAAATTCCCTTTCAATTGTTTTCTAAAGCCTTCGCCATCAGTTCTGCATACAGTGTGACTGCAAGAAAAACAATGTACAGTTGCAGGTTTTTAAAAAGACAAGCTCATTGACAGTGGTTATTAAAGACAAGCCTTTTTATGGAGAAATTATTTCAGACAGTGGTTTCCCTAGTGGAACTGCAGCAAAGGGAATCGAGTTCCTTAAAAGGTTCCTGTTCTCTCTAAAGTTTCTGCTGCTGAAACATGACTTTTGTCTGATGTTTAAAACGTTTGCCTCTCTTTTTTAAATGAACAGTGTGAACTGGATGACTCTACAATTTAAAATAGAATTTAAATTGTTCCAACTTTTGGGATGTTAGTGTAATCTAATTTAGTGCGGTCATTTAGATGAAAATTTACTTGTGTCAAATTTTCTGACACAAGTTCAGCTGCACACTAATTATGTAGGTCATCTGTCTTGCAGAGACTTAAGTATTCATTCTTCACATGCAGTATAAATGTAATCCATACCTAAAGTATAAGAACAGAGCCTACTGTATGTCTTTTCCATAAATTAGTTAGTTTTCAAATCCAAACCTTCAACAGAGAATATCTGAATCAGAAGGAGGTGTTAAGTTACTTATTAGAAAATGTCAGATATTCACAAAGGAGCTAATCTTCTTCAGTTAAATAAATTCTCTCTGCTTTCTCTCACCTTGTCAAGCTGCCTTCTTGCACAGGAGCCAATAAATTAACAGAGTCTAAGCCTGTCTTCTGTATTCCTGCCATGTGTCATCTCATTTAGCTCCTGTAAAGAATATTCCCTGTTGATGATCCCAACCCTACTCAATAGCAGACACCAGTTAAGAAATATAAAGCTGCTTCTCAGCTTCATTTACATTTATATGTGGACTTGAATTTTCTCAGCTAGGACAGATAATTAATCAGCTTTAGGCACACCATCTCTGTGTTCCATATACTGCATTTCAACTTTAACAAAGTTCAAAAGTTTTTGTTTCTACAGAGTCTAGTCTAGACAGTCTGTTTTGGACAAATTTTTGGTTATGGCATAAAAAGGAAACAGAATGGAAAGACACTCACATGCACTATATATGAATATATACTTTTTGGCCAGTTCTACTCCTTTGTGGCTCTTGGTCCATTCATTCTGAGAGATGTAAAGCATTTAAGTAGTGCTAAAATTGATGCATAGCAGTATTTCATAGAGCTTTTTTGTGTGTAAAACTCTAAATGTGTCAAGGATTACCTAAAGAGCAGGACTCAAATGCGGGCTTCCAATGCTTAACAGTGAGTTTATTTACAGTGAGAATTACAACAGTTCCAAATGGTCAAAAACAGTAGTTGCTGTTCCAGTCTCCCAGAGGCTCTCCTCCACATCCACACTAGTTGAAAGGCAAATCCCGATTCCCCACAAGAATCCGCTCACCACTCCGTGACTTGAGTTGCTCCACACATTTCTGTATTCTGTGCAACGATCCAGCGAAGACTGACACTCAGCCACCTCCTCTTGAAGTGGTAACAAATGAGAGAGCCAGCGACAGGTGTGTGATTACACCAGGTGTGCAGGAACAGGAGGCGGGACCGAGCTGCGTCCCGACAATGCGCCCAATACCGGCGCATACCCACACACGCACACACACACTCAAATCAGGAAGCGGGGAAGTGGAGGACAGGGAACAACAAGGAAACATAACATGCAAACATGGCAGATCACGCGGCGAGGACTGGGGTACCGTGAAAGTACCCCCCCCTTAACCATAGCCCTCCCAATCCACCAGGTACTGGAAGCCCCTCCCGCGGAGCCGAGCGTCCATAATGCGAGTTATGGAGTTATGGAGAATTTTCATGTTACGAGGCAACTTCAAACGAACAGAGACAGGGTTGATCATGGATTCTATTTCAAAGGGACCAATGAAACTAGGAGCTAACTTCTTGGACGTGCGCAGAGGAATGTTTCTGGCGGACAACCAAACCTTTTGGCCTGCCTGATAGGACGGAGCAGGTGTCCGATGATGATCGGCTAGTCGCTTGTTGCGCTCCTTGGTTTGCAACAGGGCCGACCGGGTGGCCTTCCACAGCCGGCGACATCTGCGGAGGTGATGCTGGACAGAAGGTACAGAGAGCTCACCTTCGACTGCCGGGAACAGAGGCGGTTGGTACCCAAGGGACGCCTCGAAGGGTGAGAGCCCAGTTGCCGCTAAAGTCATGGAGTTGTGGGCGTACTCTACCCACGCCAACTGAGAGCTCCATGAAGCTTGGTTAGCGGATACAACGCACCGAAGAGCGACCTCCAGCTCCTGATTGGCCCGTTCAGTCTGCCCATTGGTCTGTGGGTGAAAACCAGAAGACAAACTAACCTGGGCTCCTATGGCTGAGCAAAACTCCTTCCAGACATGGGAGGTGAACTGGGGTCCCCGGTCTGAGACAATGTCCAAGGGAATGCCATGAAGCCGGAAGACGTGTTGGGTAAGCAGTTCAGCAGTCTCTAGAGCGTATGGGAGTTTGGAAAGAGGCACAAAATGGGCAGCTTTAGAAAAACGGTCAGTGATAGTGAGAATGACAGTGTTACCTGAAGATGGTGGCAGACCAGTGACAAAATCCAGAGCTATGTGGGACCAAGGACGGCCTGGTGTGGGAAGGGGTCTTAGGAATCCGGCGGGCGGAGAGGTAGATGATTTATTACAGGCGCAAACAGGACAGGCGAGAACGTACTCCCGGATCTCCTTGGCCATGGCTGGCCACCAGAACAGGCATTTGAGGAATGTGATGGTCCTATTGACCCCAGGATGACAGGTGAATCTAGCTGTATGAGCCCAGTGTATTACCTTGGATCTGACTCCAGTGGGTACGTACAAGCGATTAGGAGGACCAGTGCCTGGGTCGGGCTCCCTCTGCTGAGCCTTGCGAACCATTGGCTCTATCTCCCAGGTGAGTGAACCCACAAAACATGATGAAGGCAGAATTGTCTCTTCCTGTAACGGCCTATCAGTTGAAGAGAATTGTCTTGACAGGGCATCAGGCTTGACATTTCTAGAACCGGGTCTATCGGCAATGGTAAAGTTAAAACGGGTGAAGAAGAGGGCCCACCTGGCTTGACGAGGGTTTAACCTTTTTGCTGTCCGCAGATAGGCGAGATTCTTGTGGTCCGTCCACACAAGGAAGGGATGCTCTGAGCCTTCCAACCAGTGTCGCCATTCCTCCAAAGCCAGTTTAATGGCGAGCAGCCATTAAGCTGCACACACAATCAAATCAGGAAACGGGGAAGTGGAGAACAGGAAACAACAATGAAACATAACATGCAAACATGCCAGATCACACGGCGAGGACTGGGGTACCATGACAAAATGGCTAAGTCTCAGGTGGTTCTCTTCACATGCATTTTTTCACAAGGACATTTGAACATGAATACCTATTTTTGAAAATCTTCAACCTATTCTTGAAAAAATCTGTTTTTATTGTGATTAGGCACTGTGCACAGATGCCACATGGGCAGATTTCATCTTTTATTGTTGGCATCAGTCAATACATTAGTTTTGACAACCAATTCTCTGCAGCATAGGACCTTATGGGTTTGGTTACTAATCTCAACTGTGCACTGTCAAGTCTTATCCTGAATATTACTCAACTAACTTCAAAATCAGGACTTTTTTTTTTTCTTGTGTAGTTTGCACTTTGTGGCAAGCCATATTTTGGAGGTCTTAAAGGAACAATTAACTCAACCATAGGCCAATCCAATGGAAAAAAGGTTGAGTCAAGATTCTTCTGATGAATTAGCACAACTCTTGAGGCCAGCTAACTTAAAAGAGCACATTTACAGTCCATATAAGCAGAAATAAACATGTTCTGAATTCTGTTATCATCCACCCAGTCAAATCCAATTGATTAAAAAATATAGAGAAGTATATAGAATTAAGTTTGAAACTAGCAAAATGGCATTATTTGCTCTAAAACACAGAGTGTATCTGCTGATTGACAGGTCTCACATCAGCTAAAATGGACTGCACTTACAGTGGGGGAAATAACTATTTGATCCCCTGCTGAATCTAATTATTAAAAAATGGAAGAAATATAAAATGACCATCAATCACCCTTGATCTAGAGCTCCATGCAAGATCTTGCCTCATAGGATGAGGATGACCCTGAGAAAGGTGGTGCATCAGCCCAAAACTACACGGGAGGAGCTTTTTAATGATTTGAAGGCAGTTGGGACCACAATCACCAAGAACACCACTGGTAACATACTACACAGTAATGGATTGAAATCTTACAGAAGAAAAATGCAGAGTATGACCTGAAGAACAGCATCCCCACAGTCAAGCAAAGAGGTGGCTGTTTTTCTGCTAAGCATACAGGATGACTTCAGTGCATTGAGGGGCAAATGGACGGGGCCATGTATCGTAAAATCTTTGACGAGAAATTCCTTCCCTCAGCCAGAACACTGAAGATGGGTCGTGGATGGGTCTTCCAGCATGACAATGACATATGCCAAAACATATCACCATAGCAACAGAGGAGAAGCACATTAAGGTCATGGAGTGGCCTACCCAGTCTCCAGACCTCAGTCCTATAAAAAATCTGTGGAGGGAGATGAAGCTTTGAGTTGCCAAGCAGCAGCCAAGAAATCTAAAGGATTTAGAGAGTTTCTGTAAAGAGGAGTGGGCCAAAATCCCTCCTGAGATGTGTGCAAACCTGGTGACCAACTACAAGAAACGTTTTACCACTGTGCTCGCCAACAGCGGTTTCTCCACCAAGTACTAAGTCACATTTTGGTTGGGGATCAAATACATATTTCACTTCTCCCCTCAACCCCAACCAGTCGCGGCAGATGGCTGCCCCTCCCTGAGCCTGGTTCTGCTGGAGGTTTTTTTTCCTTCCCACTCTCACCAAGTGCTTGCTTATAAGAGATCGTCTGATTGTTGGGGTTTCTCTGTATTATTGTAGGGTCATTACTTTACAAATAAAGTGCCTTGAGGTGACTGTTATTGTGATTTGGCGCTATATAAATAAAACTGAATATAATTGAATTCAATGACATGCAAATCAATGTATAACTTTCATGTTAAGTGTTTTTTCTGGATTTTTGGTTGATATTCTGTCTCTCTCCATTAAAACAAAACTACCATAAAAAAATAGAGACTGTTCATTTCTTTGTAAGTGAGCAAACTTACAAATTCAGTGGGGGATGAAATACTTATTTCCCCCACTATAGCTTGAAAACAGTGTGGTTAATTGTAACCAAACCACACAGGTTAAGGGGGGAAATCACAACATGCACTATATATACAGAATAGTCTTTTAACTTTGCGGCTGTTTCTCCAGTGTGGTCAGTCTATTTAAAAGCTAGGTGTCAATAGTCCAATAATTCTAACATTGCACACTGAAAACAGTCCCCCATATTTGGAGTATCTGCTGTTCACCACTGACCACTGATTATCCATGAATCCAGTTTATTCCAATGAAAGCTAGAAAGATTTATCAGTAAAATGGTCAGTGCAGGTAGTTGTTAATGATTATTGGCTTTGATTCACAAAATCATTTCAGCTCTTTTTAACTCTTCATTCTTAAAAAAAACATTTAAAAAAGGAGACCGAACTGTTCAGCAAATTCTGGCATCCAGCTAAGGACAGTCTTTATTACACAAAGGTGTATTAACCAAGCAGCAACCTCCAGCACTGAAAAATGAAACATAGAAGTACCTAAAACCTGCAGTTCCTCTAATGACATGTGCTGACCACTTGAGGCTGGCTCCAAATATGAGTAAATCCCCATAGACGTTAATATTAAAATGTCAAACTTTAAAGTATCAAAAAGCATGTTTACAGACTGGTTTATGAACAGTTCCATCCTTTAAGACAACCATACGGTAAATTAATTTTTTAAAATATAACTCATCTATTTGGGTTCTGGTGAAGCTTAAAGTAAGGGGCATGGATGCTTAGACTGACGTGCGCTGACACATGGAGTTGTTCATCTCCTTTTCTAGTTATTGAACTGGATTTTGTCACTGTGTTTGTGCACCTGGTGCCTTTTTAAACATTTTAATGGAATAATGTGACAAGTATGGCTTAGTGAGGTCCAGACTACCCAATAAGTTCAGCTTTGGTCAGTTAAATTCTAAATTCTAATTAATCCTAGTTCAATTCTAGTATTTTATTAGTGTGGTACTTGGCACTAATTAGGTATGGGTGGGAAGGTATGGGTGTCAGAATGTTGTACAATTTATGCATCTTTCTAGAAAAGCTTGCTAGCCTTAGCTGATGACTTAGCACTCCACCGTCCAAATACGATTGCTTATGGTTCCAAGAAACCAACCTGGCGGAAGCCATAATCTAACATTCAGGCATCAAAATACAGAATCCAATTAGTAATGAGCAATTTCATGGTGGGTACTTCCATTTTTCATATACAGTGCTCTGATATTTATACATTTATCATGTTAGGGAAACGGTCCTGCTTATAAGGCTGCCACTTTACATAATTTTGCTGAGATTCTGACCTACAAAACTCCACTTTGACTCCAGAATTCAGTAAAATTTAGTTACGTTCCAACATGTGTAATGTATTACAAAACCAGCCTTTTTGTATTCTTTTGTCTGGCTCTCTTAAGTGCACATGGTTGAGAAACAGCACTTTGAGTCAGGTATTAAACAGCCAGACATGAGCATGAATGATGAATCACTGATTTACCATATTTTAGATTGAACTTGACTACTGAAGTTTTATTTTTCCTCAGAATACATACCTGATTAGAATGAATTTGCATTTTCTCTGTTCATATCTCTAAAGTGTGTACAACAGCCCTACATACTTGCAGTCCAGAAGGTTCAAGATTATCCGCTCTGATTGCCCATCCTTTTTCCTGGCTGTCCAGGGATTACTCTGGACAGGTTGTTAGTTCATCACAGGGCTACAGACTTAGAGACCCAGAGAAGACACTCTGACACAATAGTGGCCAATTTAGAATAAGCAGTAACCAAACTTTAGTGAATCACGTTTGTATGATTCATTTAAAGTGCTGTGAAAAACAATTTGACTCCTTCCTGATTTCTTAGTTTTTTGCATATTTCTCACACTTAAATGTTTCAGCTCATCAAACAAATTTTAATATTAGAAAAAGGTATCCCGAGTAAATACAAAATGTAGTTTTTAAAGCTACCCAAATGTACCTACAAAATGTTGGCCTCTGAAACTTACAAATTATGCAATAAGGTCACCTCCAAAAACAGCAGTGTCCACACATTTTAGTGACAAAACTGACACTGACATCATACTACTGACAATCAGAGCAGATACTGACATTAACAGCAAAACAAAAGTAGTAAATCAGGCTCTAAAATTGGTGTGTTTTTTTTAAAATGGTAACAAACACCTTTTTCACTTGCGTTATTAAAAATAAGCACACACTTTCCAACCAATGAGAATCCAAAATTTTAAGTGGCTATGGTACAATTATCCCTAATACACCCATCTACGCTTGTGTGGATCTGATCTTGGGTGGATTAGATGGTTTACAAAGCTAAGTCCAAATGTGTCCAAGAAGCATTCAAGATGGATTTAAATCTGACATTTGGTATGGTGAAAAAGTCCTGATGCACCCTTCTCTCCAATATGTAATCTTTACTTCTTTATGTCAGTATGTGGTCTGAGGAAATCGCCTCTGCACTGTCTGCCCTTCTGTGATTATGGCAGTTGAAGTTACTCTGAAATGACACTAAAATTATATAGCTTGTATTTCTTAAACCTCCCAGAGACTAGAGCAAACAAAAAATCATATTGTCTGCCCAAAGAAAAAGTGTGACAGAGTTCTGAATGAGATGGTTAGAATGATGGCTACTTTTCTGGACTACAGAAACATGAAAAAAATAAAATCTCTGCAACTCCCTGAGGTGCTATCACTCAACCTCAGTTAAAAGTTTGCTCCAGGCTACGAATGTAAGTGAGGCTTTTACACCAGGTGAGCAGTGGACACAATAACGGAGCAATAAAGCAGGAATCAAAATGCTGTTTCAACATAAAAATGATCAGTTAGAGGTGAGAAAAAGTAGGATAAATCCGATCAGTAGACATAAAAACGAGGATCTGAATTGTGTGTGTGTGCTGTTGAAAAGAGCATAAATTATCAGTTAACCTTCAGCGAATAAATAAATAAAAGAAAAAGAGAATTCTCTGAACATCTGCAGCCAAAAGCTGCAGTCTGTTGTCTTGGCAAGTGGAGATGAAACCATCTCAACGCACCTTTTCTGGGGCTGTGACAACCTCTCTGAAGCCCCTCATCTCTGATTGATAGTGGCTGCTGGTGCCCAGACCAGTGAGCCAGTGGATAAAACTGGATCAATGTGACAGTGATGGTGTTTTATGGTGCCAATAAGATGCTCTCTCCATAACTCTCTCTGCTATAAACATCAAGATTCAGTAACGGACTGGGCTGGTACTTGTAAAGCCAGAGCGTACTTGCTTTCAAGAAATGGGATTCCAGTGTCTCTTGCTGGTTAGAGATGAGTGGAATTCAACTATTTTGCTGTGTTTTTAGATTCTACAGAACACGAATGGATTCCACAGTGACCTAAAAATATGTTTCTTTTTCCTCCTTGCCTCATCTCTTCGATACATTATAAAAAATGGATCACATTTATATCGTATTTGACTATATTTATCTCCCAAGAGCTTCAAGTGTGTTTACTATTGCAATCTGCCTGTGCCTACGTGTGTGTGTGTGTGTGTGTGTGTGTGTGTGTGTGTGTGTGTGTGCATGCATGTTCATGATGCACATCTGTAAAAAATATTTAGATTGTACTTGCATTAGGTGCACATACAATAGAAGCATAAGCAACCTCTTATGAAGTGGTCCATTCAAAGGGCAAACCTTGGTCTTTAATTGCTCGGCCTATTTTAGTAAACACTGTGAAAGTGGTCACATGTATAAATTCACATTCTCACTGGAAAGTTATGCTTTTCTTCATTCTGGTGTTTTTCCTTTCAAGAGGCAGGACTGAGAGGCAGGAGCACTGAGGTGTGTGGAAGCAGATAACACAACTATAGGAGATGAACTGGAGGAGAAATTCATCAGGAGGATGGAAAAAAGTCTAGTGGTGAAGGTGAAACTTCTAATGGGACAAACAAGAGGATAGTTTCTCTGATTCTGGGAAAGCTTCTCCCATTCTTCTTTGCAGAACCTGTCAAGCTACATCAGGTTGGATGGGGAGTGTCGGTGCACACCCATTTTCAGATCTCTCCAGAGATGTTCAATTGGGTTCAAGTCTGGGCTCTGGCTGGGCTGCTCAAGGACATTCACAGAGTGGTCCCAAAACCACTCCTTTGCTATCTTTGCTATCTTGTTATCTTGGCTGTGTGCTAAGGGTTGTTGTTCAGAGGTCCAGAGCGCTCTAGAACACTTGATCATCAAGAATGTCTCTGTACATTGCGGCATCATTCCTTCTTTCCTGTTCCTGTTGCGGTATTGTATCACTTCCTGTTGCAACACTGCGGTGTTTGTGTAGCTTATCTGTGTAGCCTATTTAATTAAAAACCTGTAGATAAACACTTATTTCATAGTGTAATCTTCACGTGTTTTATCTAAAGCTCTCTCTGCTGAATCACCTGCTGATTTTATTCACAGTGTTTATTCATTTTGCCTTTAGCGATTCGCTAGCTTAGCTTAGCTCGTAGCTGAGTCACTAGCAGCATGGCTTCTTCACCTGCACTTTCCTGCTCAGTGTGTAAGATGTTTAGTTACGCCTCGGCCTCCTTTAGTAGTAATGATACTTGTAATAAATGTAGCTTGTTTGCAGCTCTGGAGGCCAGGCTCAGTGAATTGGAAACTCGGCTCCGCACCTTAGAAAATCCCGTAGCTAGCCAGGCCCCTGTAGTCGGTGCGGACCAAGCTAGCTTAGCCACCGTTAGCTCTCCCCCAGCACTTCCCGAGCAGCAGGGAAAACAGGCCGGCTGGGTGACAGTGAGGAGGAAGCGTAGTCCTAAACAGAAGCCCCTGGTACACCACCAACCCATTCACGTTTCAAATCGTTTTTCCCCACTCGGCGACACACCCGCTGAGGAACA
>VUQS01075570.1:11045-45451 GCA_015108495.1 Heterochromis multidens
AAAAAAAAAAAAAAAAAAAATAAAAAATATATATATATATATATATATATATATATATATATATATATAGAGAGAGAGAGAGAGAGAGAGATTTGTCTAATTGTGAGGTATTTGAATACCTCATCATCTACAGTACATAAAATTATCAAAAATATTCCAGGAATCTAGAGAAATCTCTAGATGGGACAAGGCCGCAAATTAGAATTGGAAGCCAATGATCTTTGTGCCCTTAGTCCTCCTGACTAAAAAGGAGAGGGACCATCCAGTATGTAATCATGTTTTTTTCAAAAGCCTGCATCTCTGATGGTATAGGGGTGTATCAGTGCCTATGGAACTGGCAGCTTGCACATCTGGAAAGGCACCATCAGTGCTGAAATGTATATACAGGTTTTAGAGCAACATATGCTCCCATCCAGACAGCATCTTTTTAATGGAAGGCCTTGCATTTTTCAAGCAAGACAATCATAAACCACATACTGCACCTACTACAACAGCATGGCTTCGTAGTAGAAGAGTTTGGGTGCTGAACTGACCTGTCTACACCTTGAAAACATTTGGCATGTCGTGAAATGAAAAATACAACAAATACAACAAGACCCAGGATTGTTGAGCAGCTAGAATCCTATATTAGACAAGAATGGGACAACATTCCTTTCCCAAAAGTCCAGCAGCTGGTCTCCTCAGTTCCCAGACATTTATGGACTGTTGTTAAAAGAAGAGGGGATGCTACACAGTGAGAAACATGGCCCTGTCAACTTTTTTGAGACATGTTGCTGCCATCAATTTCAAAATGAGCTAATATTTTTCTTAAAATTGTAAATGTTCTCAATTTAAACATTTGATATGTTTTCATTGTTCTATTGTAAATGAAATATGAGTTTAAAAGATTTACAGTTCTTCACCAGACTGCTTCAAGGTCAATGTAGGTTGTTCAGATCCATACTGGGTGAGCAATGTAGGACTTGGCGCCCACATTTTCACCCCCAGGAATATGTATATTGAATAACGGTGCCTGAACGTGAGCACTTAAACCTTTTATAGTCATTGTTTCTATTCAAATCCAATAAGCTAGGACCAAAATAACATTGCCCTTCTACTTTGGGACTATTCAAAGCAAATATTCAGAAGAATACAAAATGCTTATACATAATGCAGTTTATCAGCATGGCTAACCAAGTTTTTAGAAGCTGTAGATTTCATTGAAATGATCTCTTCTTATTTAATAATACCAGAAACTAAAATATATCAAATAGAGAATTTTCACAGTAGACTGTATTTTGAAAATGTGAATTATAAAAAATCACAACAATTTCTTCAATGTTTTTCAGGATGAAACATGGTTTGTGTGTAGGGGTATATAAAAAATATTCGATAAACGCATCAAATATTCTTTGGAACACACGTGCTCACAGTATATTTAGCTTTGGCACTGCTTGCTGTTTGTGCATTTGTGTCTGTGCCTACTTCATCTAATAAAACCTCTAATGAGCCGAAGAGGAAGTTTGTTAAATCGTTGTAGCAACTGTGTGTAGAATTGTGAGTAGAATTTCTCCCCTTCTCTCTTTTTCTCAATGTAGTGCCAACCTTGCACCTGCAGAATTAGTATGCAGTCAGTATCATGTACACATGAATAGTTATCAGCACCCAGTGGCAATTATCAGCATGAGGCTAAGTGAACAGAAAGAAAATATTAGGTTTTCAAAGATTATTAAAACCCCTCCCTCCACTCTTCTGGTTGTATATGCATGTGCAAGCATGTGTGTATCTACGTATACGATTGTGTATCTATAGGTACAGGTCCCTCCCCATGCCATCAAAATGCCTCATAGCTTGCTTCTTAATGAATCTAATTAGAAAGTAGGGAGAAACATCAGAGAGCTTAAATGCCTCTAAACATCAAAGCTTAGTTTTTTAATAAAAACAAAAATGGATCAAAAATGGCTGTATGTTGCTTTATCTTACGTCATTACAGTGATGGAGATAACACACTACACAATGGCAAGAGACTCAGTCAGGCTGTTTTGTATCAGCTTCTCAAAATGGATGCATAGAACACTCCCTGTTCAAGAATCAAAGAGCAGTTTTGTTAAACTTTTTACAGATGCCACAGAGTTAAAATCAGTGCGTGCACTTCAGTAACGTTCGGTAAATTGATCGAGCATCACAACATCATGACTAAACCTTTAATCTTGTGCTCGGAAGAGGAAGAAATTTTTTTTCCTGCTCCTCCTCAGCAACTCTTCACATAATGCATGCAGCTGCGGAATATAGACAGTCGAGTTTTTTTTATGCTTTTCTTTGTAGAGCTGACAATCTGAATGAAATTAATCAAACTCTATTTCTGTACCTTTCATACGAGCTAACAATTTGCGGACAGCATTCGTGGTTTTACAATTTGCTTTATGATTCATTTTCTAATGTAATGCTCAAAATAGGTATTCTCCTTTGGACTTGGGTTTAAATATTTATACAGCTTTTTCTCTTTGCCCATTTCAAGCAGCTCCATGTCTTTGTATTAAGGGTTGTTAAAATTCTTCTACACTTCAAATTAAGCACTGGGATTTGCAGTTCTTAAGCCATAGAAATCATAGATATACAAACATCATCAGTTGTGCTAAATGTTTTATTGTTTACACGGTTGTGCAATGGTGGACCAACAATGATGAAACTTTAACTTGTAACAAAGCAAACATAGTCTAATATGATAAAGTACTGTGCAAAAGCCTTGAGCCTCGCATTTCTTGATATTTTTTTTCCACGGAGCCAGACTTTCTTGTAGTTTTTAAACTGGTATTGAGCAGCAGTTCTTCAGGTTTTCTGAAGGTCTTTTAAAGTTTTTCTTTGGACATTGCCTGCTTTTTCACTCATTTTCAGTCCAGTCCTTGTACCTGACCATTTTCAGAGGAATGTTTTGTTTTTTTGTCTCTTAAGCTACTTAACACTAAGCTATGAATCATTCAAGCATAAAAAGGCACCAAACTCAAGGGATGAGCTGGTGTTGTGTCTAAACATAACAATAACTTAGCAAAGAACCAATTTTAAATTGTATCTTTAGGCACACTACCAATGCAGTAAAAGTATACCTGGATAGGAAAACACACAATGAAACACTATCAGTCATGGATTGGCCTCCCCAGAGCCTGGACCTCAACATTATTGAAGCAGTGTGGGATCATCTTGATGGAGAACAGAACAAAAGACAGCCAACATCCAAAGAAGAGCTTTGAATGTCAATGTCAATGAAAGCTTGGCTCAGAGAATTCAGGCTCTGTTGAAAAATAAAGGTGGCCATAACAAATATTGACTTTCAAGATCATTAGAACTGTACAAACTGTTTTTGCCCTATATATTGTATTTCCATTTGTGCTTGCACATGTGTCACCAAATCGCTGTACCTATTTCCCGTTTTGCTAGCAAAATATAAAGAAGTGAGGAATGGCTCAAGGCTTTTTTCACAGTACTGTAACTTTCTCTCTTAGGTTCTTGAAATTTACACCTTCACAACTGTTGCTAGAGATTTTGTTACGTGTCTGTCCATGTAGCTGTACGTTTTTTTTATTGACTTATTTTGGAAATGTTGTTCTTGTGAGCCGGTCCATGAAGATATACACTGAAAAACCACTTACAAGTGTAGTGAATAACATTTCAATCATGTTTCAATGCAGTGTTCTGTTGGGAAACCTCGGGTCCTACAGCATTCATCTGAATGTTAATTTACATTACCTGCTACCCACCTAGGCATTGTTACAGACCAAACACAGAGCACACACCAACATTAGATTTCAGTTTATGTAAATTACTTATATGTCAAGGCACTGTAGTAATAACAAGGATCCAGTGATAAATCTGGACAGAGCCTTGGTCTATCAGAAAAGTAAACTCTGCATGGTCCTAGATGGCAATGTTTTAAAGGAGCTCTTGCATGGTAATTACAGAGAAAAGAAATCATTTGCAACCCTTACGCAGAAGTACAGAAGAAAAAAAAAATCATACAGGAAGTAGTAGTTGAACAATCACAACCCTCTAAGCACAAAACTGACCAGTGATGCCTTCTTTGAACCTAAAATCTTCCAAAACAGAAGGGGCCAAAATATAACACATTTTCCCAAGTGCTGTGATCACATGGGCAATATTGTTGAATTACCATGGATAAATCTGACACAACAATCACCTGTTAAATTTAGAGTCACCTACAGCACAGTAGCCCTAGCTTCAGTCAAAAAAGAATAAAGAGACATTTAAGCATAGTCTTAGTGATTCATCATTTGCAGCCAGTAAATGGAAACTTTTCTAGGTTCATTAGCAAATGCTTATATTGGTTGGTTTGTCAATATAGTCAGCCAAAAATGTGACACCATAACAATATCATTTTTAAGATACAACCTTGTTAAAGCACGTTTGTGAACGCTGTTGTAAAATCATAGTACTCTCAGATATAAAAATGCATATCAAAGCACATCCAATATGTTGCTCAACGAAGCTTGCTAAACAATTCATTTCAAGGTTACCTTGTTTTATTGTTGCACACAAACAGACACATGGTGTGCTCTTGGCAGTTTTACGACTGAGACAACAAATGGCAAACGGCATTGGTGGCGTTATTTGTTGCTTGCAGTTGGGAGACAGCAAGAGAGATAGTGGTGAGGATGAAGTGGGAGACTGAAATAAGAAGGACAGACGAAGATGCTGGGAGAGGATAGAGGCATTGAAGCAGTTTGGGAGATGGTAGAGTGTGAGTTTCAGATAGAAAGTAAAAGTAGGAGACAGGAGAGTAAAGGAAACGTGAGAAGTGGGAGAATGGGGGAAAATACAACAGTAAAAGTTTGAGGAGGTTAAAAAAGGAGAAAACAAGTGACAATGCTGCCAGAATCCACTGTTTCAAAAACACACTGAAGTTGACAGGCAGAAAGGTAGACACACATGCATACAGACAGATCAACTTACAGGCAGAAAAGTCTTTAAAGTGGCAGATGAGCTGACAGACTGACAGACTGAAGTAGACTGAAGCAGACAAGTAGGTAAAGATTCAAACAGAGAAATGCTGCAATGCAGATGGACAATGAGATATTCAGTCTAATTGACAGGCAGGCAGACTGACAATCAAAATATTCTACTAGCTTTAAAGATAATGTTCAGTCAGTACTCAGTCAGGTAGACATCTGTACACTCACATATTGTTGATATGAAGACATATGGTTTTCATGTGTAATCTTTCTTTTCTTATTCTTACTATATTGCAGAGAATTCACACTTTCAGCTAACACACACATAAAAAAAATCATGTGCATGCTATTAAACAAAACAAAACAAAGCATACCAGATCCTAAATTTGCCTAGATCACCTAAAGGGCTAAAGCAAGTCCTGAATCAAATAGTTTAAGACTACACCATTCACCTGCTTGTGTCTGAAGGCTAATATAATTTTTTTTTAAATAGAGACTGTGGCATGACTGTGTGAATTCTGCAGTTTCCTGTGACCTTAAGCCAACCAGAGGTTCACATGAAACTCTTGAAAAGGATGGCAGACACAGTCAGAATAGGTTTGAATAGGGTGATGTCATTCTACAGTGTCCGGGTTATTTCACTTCTCTCAGTTATGCAGACAATTTCCCTGCCTTTGACACCCAGATTACCAAACCAACAGATCAAAGGAAAAAGTTAAATTGGGTTCACTGTAAAATCCCAATTTTGGACAGTTTCTTTAAACAGAAAAGCTGTTGCTGACAATGTTCCACTGTATAATCTGTCATTCCCTGAAAGGTTGGCCTCTTTCAAGTTCCATGTTGCATTTTGAAAAGATCTTGATATCTGTGGTTTCTGAAATATAGTTTTGGTCCAGTGTTAACATCAGTACAGAGAAGAAAAAAAAATTCTACATTTTGAGCCTGCACCAAGTATTACCCGAGTCAAACCACTATTACCCAAATCCTTCTACAACATTTGTTGGTTTGTCCCTTTGAAGTGCACAGGGTATTTGACATTTACTCGTGTATACTGACAATGTGCTAGTCATGCATCAGCTGTCTTCATATCTACACTCACCTGACACTTTATAAGGTACGCCTTGCTGGTACCAGGCTGGACCCCCTTTTGCCTTTAGAACTGCTTTAGTTCTTCATGGTATTGATTTAACAGGTTGCTGGAAACATTCCTCTGAGATTTTGGTCCATATTGACATGATAACATTAGTTCCTGCAGATCCAGGATGCAAATTTCCCATTCTACCACATCCCAAAGGTACTGTTTTGGATTGAGATCTGGTGACTGTGGAGGCCATTTGAGTACAGTAAACTCACTCACCAAAATTGGACAACAGAAGATTGGAAAAATGATACCTGGTCTGATGAGTCTTAATTTCTGTTGCGACATTCAGATGGTAAAGTCAGAATCTGGTGCAAACAACATGAAAGCATGGATCCATCCTGCCTTGTATCAACAGTTAGTACCAAATGCCACATCCTACAGTATTGTTGCTGACCATGTCCATCTCTTTATGACTACAGTATACCCATCTTCTGATGGCTGCTTCCAGCAGGATAACATGCCATGCCACACTGCTCATGTTAATGAGCAGTTGAACAGGTCTACATTACAGAGTACTGTAAGAGTGAAATCTGTGTCTTTTTTTTTTTTTTTTTGGCTCTTTCAGTTATTTAATGTCTAATGAAAGGCAGCTTTTTTTTCCAGTATGGACTGATACTGATGGCAAGATTGTTAATATGTAATATACTGTATGTACGGATGCAGAACCCTAATGGCCAGTTATGCTGCACTCCCAATGACAGAGAAAGGAGTGACTGACACTAATAATCAAAATATTACATATGATTGCAAACATACTGAAAAACACTAATATGGCCAAAAACTAAATTACAAAACCAATAAATATGTTAGTTTCAATTCTGTATTATTACATACTTATGTAAAAGTGGGGATTTAAATTTATCAGCTTCGGGCATTTAGCAGCTGATGTCACATATTACTCCAGAAATCACTAGAGACACAGCGAGGATGGCCAAAAATTTGAGAAGACAGCTTGTGAACAACAAGCAGATAGCTTTTAAATTAGTCATTTCATCAGCCAGGATCGTATCTGTTTGAAAATACATGTCAAGTGTTTGGTCAAGGAAAGCTGTTCTCTCAGTTCTCAAAGCTTAAGGCTTGACACCATAAAGTTCACAATCAAAGTAAATCTACCTCCATACAAATTTCTTTTTGACTCATTACAGTACAATACCACACTAGTCTATTTCACCTCTTTCTTAATTAACAATACCTATATTGAGTATGTCTTTTTCAGCATTATTGTTAGACATTTTAGTAATATATATATTTTTTTAATTTTCATACCTACAAACCAGCCATGTCTTTATGCCTGATTCTCATAGCCTGATAGCTTCACAGTTCACCTTCACCAATATTTTCAAATTCGGACAAACATTCACTCAGACTCAAAGATGAACTGATTATATTGTGGTGGTCTAAGGTCACAGTAACACCATGTCTGCCCTATGAGATATATTAGGATTATAGGAATTTTATCAAACTCAGTACAAAAGTTCACTTGGTCCAAGAGGGAACTAATTGGATTGTAGTGGTCAAGGTCACTGTGACCTCACAAAATATGTTTTTGGCCATAAATTAGAAATCACACTCTTTTATTTACTTTTATTTCACAGTTAAGTGTAGGTGGGTTGCAACTGTGAAGCATCTAATAAAAAATTGAGACAGAAGCTGGTGACTGGAGAAAAGAGAGGTGATATCAAGAGTTTGAAATAAAGATAATCACAAACAAAATGACCTCCTCAATATGTTTCTTCATTGACCGCCGTGGTCCCATAATAAAGATGGGAAATTAAAGTGACACGATGCTTAATTAATAATCTTCAAATTGTAAAAGTACACACAAATGCACAAAAACTTTTTTTTCAACTCACTGCATTGCTTTTTATTTAATTTCATTTATCTACTATGAGATTCAGAAGTACAGTACAGTTGAAAGAAGAAAAAAAAACATACCGTGACATTTAGAATATAAAATCAATGCACCTTATTAAGTTTGCAATACCAAAAAATACACAAGGAGTTTTTGCTGTGAAGCTAGGTAATTGCATTTCTGAGGCTCTTCTGGCATTTTTTTAAAAGAGACTGAGGAAAAAGAAAACAACAACAAAATGTTTGAATTTTTAGAAGGCATTGTGCTGTTCTACAGTAACCTGCCCAATAGGCAATGTTTGTTTGATTTTGATTGTTATTGTATTTACCTAAACCCAAACATAGTGTAACCATTTAAATTTCATTTGAATTTTGCAGTTTTTTTAGTCATTCTGAAGCAATTGAAGAATTTTTTGAGTGCCATGTCTTTCTTACTCTCTGTTGCTACTCAGGACCTAACCTAGCAGTGACTATAAACACTGTAGTCTGCCCTGAACCAGTTCAACATACTCACTTTAAACACCCCTGTAAGTTGTACCACAATACTACAACCTACCCAGTTTTAACCTGCACTTACTGCCCAGTATAACTTTTAAATGGCATGAAATTATTATTGCTTAATTTGTTGTCAAAAGTGTTTCACTGTATGAAATAACCGGAAAACCTGAGAAAAACATTGCACATAGATCCACTGTATGATTAACATGAATGTCCTAATTCATTTAACATGTGTTAGAACATTACATGTAAGCTTTAAATTTCTTGTTTATCAAATAGTACATGCTGAGCAGCCTTTACTTTTGAAAATAATCTCTCATTGCCTTCTCCTGTCTTCTTTTACAGCTTCTCCATCTCTGAGTGTATCACAAATTAACAATTTTATTTTTTTTTTTGCCTTGTAAAATAGGCTAACGCAACCATACCTTTTATTAGCAAACACACTATGCGCCAAATTGCACAGAAACGATTTGTGTGTTTGGTCATATTTATGTTGCTTAAACAGTGCACTTGAAAAACAATGTAGCTGCCAATTGAAAAAAGTTCTATTTATGCTTGCTCTTCCTCTTTCTCTGGAGCACTAGCTAGATTATGAAGCATCACTATTGCAACTTTATGGACATCTGGATGCATGAACCCTTGACTGGGATGTGAAGGAAAAAAGGATCTGTCCATGTCTCCAAGGCATCAGCCGGGAGGACCACCACGCTGCAGCACTTGAATAATGTATTTGCTTGATAGTATTTTATATTAAATTGCCTATCAGATTTAATTACTTATTAGCTCATTACTCAAGTCACTGCAATGCCATTCTGGATCATTCCAACCCACTTCAATACCTGCTTGTTTGAAATTTATCTTTTAATTTTGTATTGAATGCAACCCTCTATATTTTATATTGTATGCTATAATGGCTAATATGAGGAGGCATCCTTGTCAGATGCCCGAACCACCTCAACTGGCTCCTTTCAATGTGGAGGAGTAGTGGCTCTACTCTAAGCCCCTCTTGGATGACTGAGCTCCTTACCTATCTCTAAGGGAGAGGCCAGCCACCCTTCAGCGAAAGGTCATTTCCACCGCTTGTATCCGTGACCTCGTTCTCTCTACCCAAAGCTCATGACGATAAGTGAAGGTAGGGACATAGATCGACCAGTAAATCGAGAGCTTCGCTTTTACGCTCAGCTCTCTCTTTACCACGACAGACCGGTACAGTGTCCGCATCACTGTAGCCGTGGCCTCAATCCTTCTGTCGATTTCCCGCTCCCCTCTCCCCTCACTCGTGAACAATACTCTGAGATACTTAAACTCTTCCACTTGGGGCAGCAACTCGTCCCTGACCCAGAGTGGGCACACCACCTTTTTCTTGCTGAGGACCATGGCCTCAGACTTGGAGGTGCTGGTTCTCATTCCCACCACTTCACACTCGACTGCAAACCGCTCCAGTGCAAGCTGGAGGCCACCAGCTGATGAAGCCAACAGAACCACAGAGATTCTAAGGCCACCGAAGTAGAAGCCTTCCGCTACTTGGCTCTGCCTAGAAATTCTGTCCATAAAAACTATGAACAGAATCGGTGACAAAGGGCAGCCCTGGTGGAGTCCAACACCCACCGGGAATGAGTCCGACTTATTGCCGGCAATGTGGACCAAGCTCTTCCAACAGTTGTATAGGGACCGAATGGCTCGTAGCAATGGGCCCAAAGCACCTCCCACAGGATACTCTGAGGGACACTGTTGAATGCCTTCTCTAGGCCCACAAAACACTTGTAGACTGATTGGGCAAACTCCCACGCACCCTCAAATATCCTCGAGAGGACAAAGAGCTGGTCCAGTGTTTCGCAACTAGGAAGAAAACCGCATTGTTCCTCCTGTATCCCAGGTTCGATTAACGGACAAACTCTCCTTTCCAGCACCCTGGCATAGACCATCCCAGGGAGGCTGAGGAGTGTGATCCCCCTGTAATTAGAGCACACCCTCCGGTCCAATAGGACTCCTTCTTCAGCTTGACGGCTTCCTTCATCTGGTTCGGGGATCACCATCACGGCAGGCACCAACCACCTTGCAGCTGCACCTCCTTGCAGCAGCCTCAGCAATGGAGGTGCAGAACATGGTCCATTTGGACTCAATGTCCCCATCCTCCTTCACTATTCGTTTAAGTGTGCCAGGTCTGTCCAGCATCCTCCCCCGCCACCTGATCCAACATGCACATGCCCTCCAATATTTATAGTTTGACCCAAGACATATTTTTTTTTATATTCAGTTAAAAAAAGATGTCAAAATGTCAATACAAGGACTCTATTATGCTATGCAGTAACAATAAATTTAAAAGTAGTACAAGCCTAGGTTTTTGTAATTCATTAGATTTTAAATATAATTTTACTGCAAATACACATGCAAATACGTGGTTGAGAATGTTAGTTTGCATGCTTGTCAGCCTAGGAAGACAGAACACATCCAGGCATTCATTATTCATTATGCTGGATAATAATAATTTTTACAGAAGTGAGGTTAGATGAATTTTCTTTACACAGAAAATCTGCACACAAGCACACATTCCCTTTCTTGATTTTCTTTCACTCTGTCATTCTTTTTCATCCTTTGTTGCTTTTATTGCATGTTTATTTGAATCAATATAACCATCCATCTGATACCATTTCACATGTTTTATGTATTGGTACTTGAATGTTGCTTCACTCAAGTTCAGACTGTTTGAGATGTACTAAGCCGTTTGACTTTGAGTTGACAATTGTGTCAAAACTGTAAAGTAAAAGGTGAGAAGAGGGCCATAAAAAGGGGAAAATATGCCAAGACACTTGCTGACAGAATATAGAAAAGAGAAAATCAGTTCTAGAGATGGGAAGACTGCTGTACAAACCAGAGAGGGTGATTGACAGGAAGGAGGAGTGACAAAGAGGGAGAGGCTTTATGTGAACTAGTACACCAGAATGAAGAGAGGTAGAAGAGAGAGATGTGGGATTAGAGACAGGAGAATGCCAGAGGGTACAGAAAATGAATTTTGATTATTCAGACAGTGCTGAGCAGAAATAAGAAACAGAGAAAAAAATAGATTAGTTACATGCCCTGGCAACTGTAATAAAATCACCAATATTGGCTCACTATCACAATATTTTAACTACAGCCTACTGCTCTGATGTCACATTCTAAACAGACCGAAAGCAACAGTTTCAAAATCTGATTTAAAGTGTCTGATTTTGTAACACCCCACTTCTTCCTCAAAAAATGTTTTTTTCAACCATCATGTCACAACACGCTCTTATTACCACAAGGATATGTTAACTAAAAACTTAAACCTTCCAGCACTATAGCACAGTAATAGAACTGTAGCCAACCTTTGAATGTTATTACCTTACTCTATAGTCTCCTAATAAAATTCTTCAGCTAATTAGAAACTACCAAAAAAGCAAAGATAGAGGGAGCAGGATGATAAACTGAGAGATGTGGCACCACCAGGAGTGAACAGCAAGTTGTCATTTTTATCCGCTGTTACATTAGTGCAGCAGTCAGGGCTCCTCCTTACCAGAAGGAAGGATTTCTTGTTGGAAATCAGACTTTCTGTGCTGGATTTGAACGGACCCAACTAGGTGGCATCAGAGCAGTATGAAGAGGGTATGAAAAGAATCATTCTTTATCTGAAACATACAAGTGATATTTGGACCAAATGCATCAAAACAAATATGATCATTTACCAAAGAAGGTTCACTGAAAGGACCCTATAATATTGCTCTTACACTCTTAATAACGAATCAAGAGTATGCGCTTTACTTGATAAAGTAGCTGACAACCATGTCCTTTAATTTAGAGCTGGCAGACTAAACGGATTTCAAGGCAACAACTAAATTACTTTAAATATATAGCCATAACTCTGTTTGTCTTGCTCCACTTCTTTTGTTTTGCCTAACAATGTGGCCATTTGGAAGGTGGCTTAATGATTTTGCCTTTGGATGTGATTATTTGACAAGTCATATAGGCTGGTACTTTAATAGCCAAACCATTCGGCAGAATCAATTTCCACCCACTCACCGCTAATTTTCTATTTCCCAAACTTCTGTTGTTTCATTCTGATATTCAGTTTTAAGGGGGGGGGTCACAGTGTCTGGCTAGTTGCCTGAACAATCATAATGAATTTTCCTGCATGTTTGTGTATTAGGCTGCCTTGCAGTTTGCACAGTTCATCTTTCTACCAACTGATATCCCAGATGCTCTCAAAGGATTTGTAATGAAACTGTAATGATCTTGTTCAAATATTATTGAAGTCATATTTTACATACTTTGACTAATTATGTTATTAACTGATAATGAATGAAACTGAACTTTGCCGCAAAACAGCCCACATTGATCTGTCAGCATGTAACCAGGCATGCCCTCCCACACACTGTAAAGCATTAGATCAAACATGGCTTTCATCTGAGATTTAAAAACAACAACAAAAAAGCTTTTGTGCAATGATGATGCCAGAGCAAAACAGAGCCAAAGCAATGCCCAGCACTGGACATAGCAAATAAAAAAAAAAAAAAAGGACCAGACCAGAATAGCTGTAGAAAAATAGAGAAATGAAAAGGAGTAGTATGAGGAGAGACTGAAGAATAATGACAAGAAGGGGCAAATGATGTATCATAAAGAAACAGGAGCTGAAAGAGACAAGATAATAACTTAAAAAAAAAAAACAATAAGTGGGACAAATGGATGAGTGTGGCTTTGAGAGAAAGACCTATAAGGAGGGAGGGTATCATCGCCAGCATCTATCACTTTCCTCATTATCCTGTCTGTCCTTTCACACTGCTAAAACTCTGTTAAGACTATGTCCTGTAAACTGTAGTCATTCAGAATATGTAGTTCGGGTATATATATATGTGTGTATTTTTTAGAGCTAGTTGTGGAGTTTATTTTAAAATTCTGATGACATTGCACATGCAGTAAGCTTCCAGTGAATGGATGACAGTCAATACAGTATATCCACGAATATAGTTTAAGACTGTGTGTGTGTATGTGTATGTTTCTGTTGTTATCAGTATCAGTCCAGCTTGCAGTAGTCAGAACAGCAATGATTAGAGAGTGCAGGAGGGGGGATATAGGCTTGGTAATGAGTGTTGTGTGTGCAGTTTTGTGGGTATGTGCACTTCACGTGTGCATATATTACAAAGCATGATGTTTCAGGCATGTGTATGTTTGCACGTGTGTGTGTGTGTGTGTGTGTGTGTGTGTGTGCACGTGTGTGCGTGTGGGCATTCACTCAGTTTTCTTCCCTCACCCCTGTCAAGTAGCCACTGTGGAAAAGGAGGGTTGGAAGAAAGGATAACAAATAGCTGGTAGTTGCAGAGGTCTGTTGGGATGGTGGTTGGAAGCAGCAGCCTGAGGGAAAGAAAGAGAGGTGGAGAAAAAAATGCAGGAGGAGGAATCTAGATGGCATGAATGGAGTGGGTCTAAGTGGGGAATTGAGATTTTAGTGGGGTAGTAGTATAGAAATGGGGAAGATAGAGACATAAGAAAGGGAGGAGGAGCAACAGTGCTGAAAGAGGAATAACAACTTTTATTTTCTTGTGATAACTAAATAATTAGCTTGTTATCACAAGCTTTGTTATCCTGAGATAATACAATAAATGAACTCATTATCATAAGAAAATTCTGTTTAAAATGATTACAATCAGAGGCATTCTTGGCTTTAATAGTACAGCAAGAGGAAGGAAATTATTATAATTTTAAGCATTTTGATAAGTTTTTTACTACTTCAGAAACACTCCATATTTATTGTTGGATAACTGTATTCCTGGTGTTTCTTCTTAGTAACAGTGTGCTTGAAGAAACCCAGCCATTTTGCATTCAAATGCATCTCCACTTTAAAAAGGGATTGCGAATGAGCACAAACATTTTATTTGTATTTATTCCTGACTATTAGTGTGTGTGTGTGTGTGTGTGTGTGTGTGTGTGTGTGTGTGTGTGTGTGTGTGTGTGTGTTTATTATTTGTAATACAATGTAAAGAATATCATTTGCATGTAGAAGTGAGGTGTAACCAGTCCCCTTTGTTAGCCTTTTTTATTTGCACTATCAACTCTTTACTGTGCATTGTGTAAGAAGAAGAAAATAGCCCCAGTATCAGCTATGCAACATTTCACTCATTGCTAAATAGCAGCAGTCTGGAGATCTACTGCAGACACAATAGATATTTTTCACAGATCATCTTTTGACATGTTTACATTCGCATTGAATGAAATGAATGATGGATTTCAGGGTTTTGGTAGGCAGCACAGTGGTGTAGTGGTTAGCACTGTTGTTTTGTGGCAAGAAAGTCCAGGGTTTGAATCCACTGGCCAGCTGGGACCTTTCTGTGTGGAGTTTGCACCTGGTTACTCCCACAGTCCAAAAGATATGCACTGGTTTGGTTAATTGGCAATTCTAAATTGGCTGTGAGTGTGAATGGTTGTCTGTCTCTCTGTGATAAAAAGGTGAACTGTCCAGGGTGTACCCTGCCTTTTGCCCTGTGACAGCTGGGATAGACTCCAGCACTCCTGGGACCCTGAACTGGATAAGATAGAGGAAGAAAGGAAGGAAGCATGGATGGATGGATGAATGGATATTCTTTGCATGTAGAAGTGGTGAAATCTGCTGTTTGGATATGATTTCAGAAACAAGAGACAAAAATGCAGCGTCAGTGTGCCCAGTCCCCTCTGTTAGCCTTTTCTCTTTGCACTCTTTTCCTGTCAACTCTTTAATTACTGTACATTGTGTAATAGAGGAAGAAAGTAGCCCCAGTATCAGCTATGCAACATTTCACTCATTGCTAAATGGCAGCAGTCTGAAGCTGTACTGCAGACACAATAGATCTTTTTCACAGGAGATTATTTGACATGTTTACATTCACATAGAATGTAATGAATGATGGCTTTCAGGGTTTTGGTAAATATGCATGATGACTCACTGTCACGCTGCCATAGCTTGCAATGAAATAGTAGAATGAATAGAACAGAGGTATCACTAGCAGCTTGTGTCTTTTCCTTTTCCTTGTCCTGTCAGTAACAGGTCCATATTTGGGAAAACACTTCTATAACACACATCCTGAAGTTATACCACTTTGATTGAGTCTGTATTCATTTGATCAGCTGCACGTTTACTATAGAATTGCTTAGAGAGGTGTTTGGATAGAGCAGGTGGTTAGAGACATTCATACAAACACACTCAACACACACTCTCTCACACTCACCAACAGTCCCATTTATCACATAGTGATGACTTGATAGCTTAGCCAGTTGGTAGCCCATGTTATAATGTTTAGCCAGCTGTGACGGTTGGCCTAATGACTGGACTGGGTTTATTTAATGGAGCGAAACCTGCTGGAAATTTGAGATTTGCCAGATTCTAAGAAAATCTGTCAGGGTTGTAAGTAGGGAAAACTGCACCACATGCAATAAGAGGCAGGTGCACAAAAACAAGACCACGCATGGGTTCCCTTTGAAAGCTATTGATGGTTTAATTTCACCGCTTGGCTCAGGCCACTAATGGGACCTGTCAGACAAGTTGTTCCAAATGTGCTGCATCAGAGCAAGTTTCATCCAAACATAATGTAAGCTTTCGTCAAATCACCAAAGCCCATTAACATATGTCACGTATGGTTTGTATCACTAATTTGTGGGTTAATCCACGAGTTGATCACCAGAAAATAATTACCGGCGTCTTTATTTTAATAATCTCATAGTCGTTATGTGTCACACACAAATGTGAGGGATGCAGGCTCTGGCTTCTGAAATGTGAGGATTCAGTGCTTTTCTCTGTTTTAAACCACAGTAAACTGTGAAACCCCTAATTTTTCAGCAGAAGTCCAAAGATTATTAGCCAAAAGGCCGGAGAGTTTATCCATAAGAATCACCACTCCTCCTACAGTATTGGTCAGACTTTAGTGGAGCTTGCACACAGTGATCACCTAATGGGTCTTCACCCAAACTGTGCTCAAGGGTAAGGTCACATTTGTCGTTTTATGGGCAATAACCTGTGAATTGTAATTAATCGTGAGCCAGATGAGCTGCTATGCCATTGATGTTCTGGGTTTTGTCTGTCACATTTGGCTCTGTGGGTCTATTCTGAGATCTCCTTGCCCTTCCATGTGAATGTTAAGTCGGTGGGAGCAGCAGCAACATCCCACATTAGAGAGCACAGTAGACATCACTGACAAAAGACATGGTATTCATTAGGTCAGGCGTGGCATGACAAGGAGGGGTGGAGGTGGGTTGCAAAGCAGCTTTGCAGATACACAGCCAATGTAGGCAAGCTAAAGCAACTTATGTGGAGCGCCCTGTTGATTTGCTAATAGGATTTGTAAAAGGGTAACAGCTGATCCATCAGCTGATGTGGGCTAGCACTGAGAATAGCTCTTCTGCTGGTTGCTGGTTGAGTTTTAGTTTGATGTCATTCAGTTAGTTTGCATATTTTGCCCAGATGCTGTTCTCAGATCAACACTGGACTCCACAATCAGCACTTAAATACTTAAACAACCTTTGTACTGCTTTTATGTTATGTGTGCAACTTATGTTATCAGTGAGAGCAGAGGCTGTTTTGACTGTTTTGTTTTTGTCACACTGACATCGGCATCCTATAACTGACATCTGGCTGGAATACAGCAATATACTGATGATCTATGGTGTTTGACATTTCAATACAGAAGAATATAAACATGAGTGTTCTCAAAGATAAAGTGAATTTGTTTATTGAATGCATTCAGAAGGCTGTTGTTCAGCAGCCAAGTCTTGCTTTATCTCTAAACACAGTTTTGAAGAGCAACTTCATATGTGTTTGTTATACAGTCCAGCTTTTCTAAAATGTAAACATCGCTTATACACTTTATCTTTGGGATTTGAATCAGGTATCATATAGCTGTAAGCATGATGGAATGGGAAGAAAAAAGTCTTGGAAGCGTTTTACAGATTCAACTCTCACGTCTACTGAACTTGCCAAAATGCGATTGCCCTTTGAGAAAAGGTTGGCCTATGGTGTACACATACATATTTCATTTTCTCATCAGTTCATATTGATTGACTGATCCATTGCCAGGTTTCTGCCAGTCAGCGAGGAGGCTGCCGTTGGAACTGCAGTGGGAGTCATCATAGCAGCTGCTGTCAATCAAACTATCGTGTACTCCATCATTGAAGGCAACGAGGGTGGTGAGTAAACTTAGAGCTGGTTATACAGAGAACAGAGTTTTCCTGTGTAGCGTTCAGTTGTGGACTGGTGTTTGCTATTTGTTAAAAAAAAAAGTTCAGAATATATTCCTGTCTGCTCAGGAGACATTGCATGACTTCCACTTCATTCTATAAGACTCTACTCACTAGCAATCTGCAACCCACCTACTATCTGGTTTATACAGGAAATTATATAACTATATCCCACCCTTCTGTCTTTATTTCTACCTTGTTCTACCCAGGTGTGTTTGCTTTAAATGAAACAACAGGGATAATTTACACTGCTAAGCCACTGGACTATGAGACCAATGCCAGCTATGTTTTGAAGGTAGAGGCGGACTCTATGAGAGTGGTGTCCTCAAACCTGCGAGCTCCTTCAAAAAGTAAGTGCCTGATTGAATTTCTGAACTCTCCTTCAAGATGACAGTATAGATGACAATATATTGGTACACTATATGGACAAAAGTACTGGGCCACCTGCATATTACAGCTGAAGGAGCTGCTCAGCCTTGGAAACCCATGAAGTTCCTGGCACACAGTTTTTTCTGCTAATGTTAATGTCAGAGGAGGTCTGGAACTCTGCTGGTACTGAAACTTTAACTGACTGCCACTTCATGGCCCAGTTGCTGTGGTTCCTAAATGTTTCTACTTTGCAATAATACCACTTACAGTTGATTGTAAAATATCTAGGAAGGAAGATATGTTACAAACTGACTTGTAACTGTGGCATCCTGTTACAGTACCACTCTCGAATTCAGTAAGCCCTTTAGAACGACCCATTCTTTCACACATGTTTGCAAAGGCAGACTGCATGGCTAGGTGATTGATTTTATACACCTGTGGACTGAAAACAACTGAATTCAAAGATTAAGAGGTGTGGCCCAGTACTTTGGTCCATATAGTGTATATATATACTGTATATATATACTCAGTTATTCACACTTACTGTAGAAGCTGTATGGGCACATCGTGCTTGAGGGAGGACACATGAACTATGCTTTGAATGCATATGGCCTCTGCAGTATTCTCAAATTGGCACAAATAAGCTAAATCTGACATCAAACAGACTTTGTACTGGTGGCTGACAGGTTAAAGATCAATTCCTGTCCATTTTGACATACACCTTCATCAGGGAACGTCTAGAAAAGTTCAGAGCTGCAGCGGATGTGTTTAAACAGCATACATCTCTGTGGTGCTCTCTTTACTCTCTATGAAGCTATACCTTATATTATACTGGACCTTGGCTGTTAGTGTTGCCTTTCAAGCAGTTTTTTCTTCTCGCTTAGATTTCTATTAAACCTGCAGGTTTTACCAGTTTGCTGTTCTCACTACTGATGTTGGGGAAAAAAAGCACGGCTTTCTTCCTCCTACTAGATGTGTGTCTCATTGGCTCACTGGAGGTCTTGGCACATGTGCAATTATATAACTGCCCAGAATTTATTTCTCAAATGTCAAAAAGTGTTTGCTGTGATCAAAGTGGGAAAATAAGCTGGCAAGCGGGCTGGAAGATTGAAGATCATATCTGCAAAGCTGTAACTTTTTCCAGTCTGTCCCAAGCATTGGTACTCAGTGATCTGTGCAGGTCAGTTCAGTGTTAAACCAGCTGTAATCAAAGTTTTTAGTCTTTCACTTTTTCCAAAATTGCATGTGAGAGTAAGCATTGACTGAAACCGAAATCATGGCTTTCTCTCCTCTCCTTAATTGTTTCTGTCTCTTCTTTCTGACGTTTCCATCTGCCTGCTGGTGTTTTTGCTTTGAAACATATCTGCGTTCTTCTTAATTGATGTTCAGCTACCAAGGTCTCTCTTCCTTAATTATAGTGTTTACCGCGTGCTGTTCTTGTTTCATTTAAACGATCTGAATTGAAGAATTCAGCTGGGATTAAAGCTACAAGTCATTCTAGTCATTAGCAAAACTCCTTCAGTTCTTCTCGGTGCACATTTTAATCAGGAAACAAATCAATAGGAGATTTCAGCAATATGCTAATCCTGCTTTCTAATTCAAGTGAATGTTTGGGTTGAAACTATATATTTTGGTATTGTTTTTTAAGGATGCCTGTTATAGATAAGCAGAATGTTGTTTGCTTTATCCTTTAAGCAGTGCAAGTTTATTAAGGGATTTTTTTTTCTTTTCTCTGTATTGAAGTAAAAAAAAAAGTTTACAATCCTTTGTTCCGTCTTTCTGACAAGATTCACCTTTTAACAAAGTCGTGTTGATTTATTGTGTTGCAGTTTTATGTGGGTGTGAATCAGAATTTCTTGTTCATGTCTGGATAAAGACTGAATGCAAGTCATTCTGAGGTACAATTACCGAATACAAAAGACAGTAGCTCATGGGCTAAATGTTTTCTCTTATACTGAACATTTAAAAGATATGAGAGACATTTAAAACAGATCTTTCCATGCATGCGTTTGTAATACTAAAACTGAATTATTGATGCAAAATCTGTTTTTTACCCCTCAGCCAAAAAAGCTGATGGGGTATTGTCATCACCCTGCCAGGCGGGCGGGCAGGCGGCGTGGACACCCAAGTTTGTGAATGCAATAACTCGAGAAGGAAGTCACCTAGGACTGAATTTCATACCATAGGTGCATCTAGTAAAAATCTCGGACAAGTTCGAATCTCTGTGACTTTGACTGTAAGGTCAAGGTCAAGTTTTCTGAAAATCTTGTGCATGTGATAACTTGAGAACAAAGCGACATAGGATTTTAAAATTCATACCGTAGGTGGATACTAGGCGGCTGAGGGGTAGCACTGGCAGCCGCCAGTATTTTTAATTTTGGCATGGACATTACTTATGAAGACAGTTCCCTTGGAAAGGCCAAGATGCCTGTGATACTGTCAGTTATCATTAAGAGTGAGGTTTCTTGATGCACGTGTCTCAGAAATCTGATTAGATGCAATTAGTTCAGTGTCACCGCTGCTCTACTTACATACTCCACATTCAGCAGTGCCTTAGATATCTCACAGCATACTTTCAGATAGTGAACTTAGCTATTGTTCACTTAACTATCCCACGTTTTGGAAACCTTTGAATGCCCTGAAAATCCAATTTGTTTGCCAGCTTCTCAGTGCAATAAATAGAACATTAATTGAACAGTCTAAATTATTTCTTTTGACAGATAGTTCACATACCGCTGCACGCCAGTGACTTTAGGGACATTTGAATCCAAATGGAAGCATGGCTCTTTGGGATGGTTTGCAATACCAAAGCTTTTAATGACATCTGATCAGAGCCCATTCTCAGAGTGCTGATGAAAGAGATGAGGAGATTCTTTTAATCAGATTTTTTCTTTCCAGGCTTTTAATTGTAGCTGAATTAATCATGGCTGTTGATGAAGGGAAATGCTTGTGATTAGGTTCTTTAACTCTGATTTTTGTTTGGTTGGTTGGGAGGGTTTTCTTTACATTGCTGATTGTGGAAATAGGTAGTAACTCTGGCTGTAAATGTTCAACTAGGGGAGACTTTTAATCATTATCAGACCAGATCTAGACACACCAAGTTGCGTATATTGAATGTTGTTATCACTATAAATATTCCTTTTCTATAATCTAAACCTAAATGAAGTAGCCTTATTTTAGTAGGTATGGCTAATCAAACAAAGCAGGAATATGAATGTAAACCACAAGCAAAAGTAAAATTTTCAATTCAATTTCATTTATATAGCACCAATTCACAACAACAGTCACCTCAAGGCATTTATAAAAGAAGCCATAACAAAGTTAAGTCCAAAAGGCAGGTCTTGAACTCGTGTCATGGGTGAAAGTAAATCGGATTAATGTTCTGTCACCTGGAAACACATCACCTATTATTTCTATTCAACAGGGCTGAACTATAACACTTAATGAGGCAACAACAGAATGCAGAGGAGGTCACCTATGGCCTATGTGGCAGTGTGTATGGGACAACACATTGCCATTAAATGGGCTGAACATTCATTTGAATATTAAAAAGAGTTGAAGTTGTTGCAGGTGGCACAGATGTTAGTAGCTGGCATGTTATTGGTATGTGACATTCTAGGTAGTTGCTATTTTTCTTGCTGTTTCTGTTATGTGGCACAAGCATAGACTATGTAAAAGATGATGCACCCACCGTGACATCTCCTTTTGGTTTGTGAAATGCCATTTTGAACCTTCAAAACTAGTATTTTGGCCTTCGCTATGTTTTTTTGAAGACAGAAGTGGCCACCTTTCGTCCACTAGTACTAGTTATTAGCAAACTGCATCCATAACCGCTAATTGAAACTTGAGGGCTAAAACTACTGGAGCTACAGCGCTGCAGTCGGTTGATGCTGCCTGGTGTCAGTTGTGGGTACGCCATATAGGTGATCGTGATTGTCCTTGTATATGTTTCACAAACGCAGTCTTTTATGGAAAAGGACAAAGTGTATCATAATGTGTATTGTGTGTTTCTGTTCTCTAGCTAACACAGCTAAAGTGGTGATTGATGTCCAGGATGAAAATGACCACTCACCAGTATTCACTAGACCTCTCTACATTGGAGGAGTTGCAGAAGATGCCAAAACGTTCACCTCAGTCTTGCAAGTACAGGTACAACCACAGAAAGACCTGCCTATTCACACAAATAACAGAAAATATACAATTCAAATAGCTAATTACAGAGTATGCTTAAAATGAAACCCTGGTTTGTCTACTTAGGCTTGTAGTGTTATGTATGGATTGTATTATACTGTAAGGTACTGCTTATACAGTGCCTGTTTGGAAATGCATGCTATTACTCGTTTTTGTTTTATATTAAATAGAAAAAAGTAAAAAAAAAAAACAAAAAACATGATTGACTGGTAAGGATTTTTCTTTCTCTATTGATTGAGAAATCTCTCTTTTTCTCTTTATTTTACCTAACTTCGAAAAAGACTTGTCTAACTGTAAACAACTTGAGTGACTTGCGTATTATTAAAATGCCTTTCAGGACCCAAAATGGGTCACGAAGCCTCTCTCTTTCAGCCTCTATCTTAGAAATATGTTTTAATGAGCCTGGATGCCACAAGAGACTCAGGCAGGGTCCTTGGCAGAAAAGTATGCGCTTTAATATTTTATTACAGTTTTTAAGATCATTCTTAGATATTCCTGCTTCATTAGATCATCCCAGTGAGAGTGACAGGAATGATGAGAGCATTGGGGAAGCATGTTTCACAAGTTTAGAAGATGTGCTTTTCTCACTCATGAACCCAATATCTCAGTTTGCTGTTCCTCTGCCGCAAGCACCTGAGCTTGTGGGCTTACATATGGGTTTTGTGTGACTTGGTTGAAGCTGGTTTACAGTAGCCAGCTTATTAAACTATTTAAATAAGCTGAAAAGAAAAACCAGTCGCAAGCTCAAGCGCAACAGAGTGAGGCAATAGATCTGAAGGTTAAAGGAGGAGAAAGGACTCGTGGTTAGATAAAGAGAGCTGACATCCTGCTGAGAGACAAACTGACTGGACAGAAGAAAGCAGGGAAGACATACATGATCTGTGGTGGATGAATAGATAGCAGCGGGGGGTGACTGGAAAGATGGAGAGGGATGCTAGTTGTACACATGATAGCATCAAAAGGAAGTGAAGCTTCAGGGTAAATTTGAGAAATGTGCTTTTCCAGTCTCAATGGTTTCGCGCAAGTGGATGCCATAACACAAATACTGATTAGACTACATCAACAAACAAACTCATTGCATCCATTATTTTGTTCTGAATTCATCCATTTCACATTTTATCTTTTCAAAATGTTTCTGTCATTTCTCCAGCTGAAATTGTGCCTCCATATTGTAGTGGTTTACACATTTGCTTGGCAAGCAAAAAGTCACTGGTTCAATTCCAGCTGGAGACATAAATTCCCTTTGGGGTTGCATTAGGAAGGTCATCCAGTGTGAAGCTCTGCCACATCAAACATGCAAAACTACCTGCTGTGGTGACCCCTTGTGATAAGGAAGCAGCTGAAAGTAGCTTCTTCTTCTACTTTTCCAGCTGTGTAAATGTTTCACATTTAGGCTTCTGTCTTTCTTCAGCATTTCCCTCTCTTTTAACTGGAGTGTTGACCAGAAATTGCCTTAAGGCAAAGGGCTGCCTGGTGAGGTTGTGTTGTTATGGGTACTGATAAAATGGTAATATACTAGACAGAAAGTCTAGCTTTAATTATTAATCAGTTTCCAGTGTCCAGACCTTTTTTTTGTTTGTTTCCCGCATCATGGCAATTACAAGGTAAACAGCAGAGCTACAATCCAATCTTTTTGTAATGGGACCAGCGTCTGTTTGATCAGCAAATGCCTTGCTAGATGATGCAGTGTTGCTGCTGGACCGAGTACAGCCTTACTTACCAAGTGATGGAGCCATCTGTGCAAAATGCTTCTGAATAATGCTTAGGTGTGCAGAGGACATTTTTTACTGTTATTTTCGGTTCCGTATTGTCGATTTCCTGTAAGGATGGGCTAGAGCAGACTGAAATGTTTGCAGCTCTTGTTCAACTTTATTGAAGTGTCAGAGTATACATTTGTGCCCACATCTATCATATGTTTCATATTGACAGGAAGTCTGGTAAGTGTACAGGTGCAAAGGTGAATAAACTGTGACTTTAGAATGACATAAACCTGCTTAGATTTGGACATATCTGTTTCTTGATGCAGCAGAAAGACCGGCACCTTGTGCAGTTTAAACCAGTGGTTATCACTACTGCACATTCTTATGTAATGCTGAAAAGTTATCCTCACTCAGCCATGCACCTCTGGAAGGAAGAACACAGAAAAAAATAAGATCTATACATTTGTTCTTCCCTCTGTACCCCCCCACCCCCCACCCCCACCCCATCTCATCTTTCTCCTTATTACCTTTGTTTCTTCTTTGTTGCTCACTGCCATTTCTTAATTCCCTGGCTATGAAAAAAAAAACCCACATTTTACTTTGTTTTTATCTATCATATCTTACCTTTGATGTGGTGGGTGTCTATATCTACATTTCTACCCCTTCTTGTAATAACCCTGCATAAAATCAATGTCTGTCTCAGTGTGTGTCTGGATTTTAATGTAAGATTTGCATGTATATTGAACAAGAGAAAGACATGATAGTTGGCCAGAATGATAGATTAAATGATCTGCATAGATTTGAAAGGATCCTTTTACCCTTCTTCTAATTCAGAATTATATCATATTGAAAAAAATAAAAGAACTGAAAGCCTTTGAACAGATTTTAATACAAGAAAAAAGCAGAAAAGCAACAATAATATGTGACCTTAAGATGAGTAAGATTTATAGCAGAGACACAATATCAACCCTGAACTACTCAGTGTACATGACAGTGTCTTTTATAGTGTCAAACTCCTGGACTGAAATAATGATGATAAGGAGACAAAGAGCAGACAAACATAGTTATAATAATTACAGCCTATGGAATTTGTTTTAGAAAAAAAGACAACAGTGATCATGCCACAGATCATAGTGTTTACGTGCATGATGATGACATTTCATAATGACAGTGATTATGGTAATGCCGTTGGCGGTGTAATTATGATCACAGTAATACCATCTAATGGCTCTTATTTTTCTTATTTTCCAGGCCCTGGACAAAGACACTGGTAACTACAGTTCTATAATATACCGGCTGATCATCCCCCCTCCAGCTAGTAAAGATGCTAAAGACACCAAAGATGGCTTTGTCATTGAACCATACAGCGGCGTTGTGAAGACAGCGATCATGTACCGCAATATGAGGAGGTCATATTTTAAGTTTCAGGTGGTTGCTACAGACAACTATGGTCAAGGACACAGCAGCAAAGCAGACATAGTGGTGTGTATAATTTATGTTTTTACATTGATTACATTTTGATGGCAGGTTTACGGTTACTGTTTTAGATGAGGTTTTTCAGCATCCAACCTAAAATGAACTGGATGACATGATTAGTGCAATGAGATTTTTATTGCTCCTAGGATAGTGTGGGAGGAAGCTACACTGAAAGGATAGTCTTGCAAGCTACTAATGACTTCTTACTGGAAGAAGTGAACACGGCAAAACTATGTCTGCCGGGAGAAATCGTGTTTGGTTAACTAAAGCTAATGACAAAGAGCAGTTTGAACTACTTTAAAAAAAAAGATAACACTGAGAGTGAACATTTGACATGAAATTATAACAAAATGTAGTACAAAAAAAATCTTATACTACTAAAAATGTCACTTAGCAGAGCTTATTTTTAAGAAGTCCTGCTTGTTCACAAGTAAGCCAAAAAATAATATATCCCACTTTAGGCTTTGTATCCACTGTCGACTAGTCTGACACCTGCCTTTAAGAAACTAGGGTCCAGGTGGAGATGTGCACCAGACAGGGTTGCTCAGTTAGCGAGGTAACTTCTAAAAAAGGCTGCAACAACTTTTTACCTTCACCAAGGAGGTTATGTTTTTGGTAGTGTTTGCGTGCGTGCATCATTCTGTCTGTGAACACGACAGCTCGAAAAGTTTTGAATGAATTCTGAAAAAACTTTTTAGGAGTGTAGAGTGGGGTCATGTTAACAATCCATTAAAATTTGGCTTACATCCACAAAGGTCTTCAAGGTCAACTTAATGATTTATTGGTCGAAAATTGACAAAAAGCCTTATAACTTAGAAACTACGATTCTTACAAGCGTGGTGTATATTGTCAACATATAGAAAGTACCGTATACAGATTTTAAATGTGTCACATTTGACCTCTGACCTCTCCTTCAAGGTCAATAGATTGATCTGAAGGTCAAAGTGATAATAATGCTATGTAGAGCTATTTAAAACTATGTTTCTTACTGCCATTGTTTGTATTGACAACATATAGGCATGTAGGGAATTCTAAATATCACCTTACTTTGGACCTCTGACCTCTTCTCCAAGGTCAAATAAGGTCAAACTTTCATAAAATGTCTTTTATCTTTAAAACTTTGCTTAAAATTCTTCTGCCTTTCTTTGTATTGGCTGCATTTAGGAAATGATACTGGTAAATGGGGATTCTAAATATCACATTATAGTTTGCATCCAAATATCATGTCACATTTGACCTCTGACCTCACTTTTACATTCTGCATCTGCCTTTCTTTCAAGTTGACCCCAAAATGTTTTATATCTTTAAAGAAAGTATTGTCAAGAGAAAGAGAATGAGCTACCTAGAAATATACTGTACTACAATATTATATAATAAGCTCAAGTTATTTATGTCCAGTTATTTACAGATCAGTATCTATTGTCTATTACCGACTACATAATGTTTGTGTAATCAGAGTAAACATCTGTCATGCTACCCTTATCTGAGAACAAAGAAAACAAAATGAATACATACAAAATACAACACTATTCCCTTAAAAGTAAATACTGCCCAGAAAGTGAACTGCCTTGGCGGAGGTTTGCGCTCTCGGAATATATGTTTATGTTTATGTGGCAAAGAAGTCCATGAATTATTTGTATGCAAATATGAATGTAGTCCAACCTACAACAAGCTATGAAAAATGTAATCAAACTGCTAAATTGCATGTGCTCCACTGCTCCCTTACTCTGTACCATAAATCCTTTACCAGGTAAGCGCAAAAACACATTCAATTTGTTACAAACTCGAAGCACAACATGTAGAGTTCCTGTCTATTAAGCTGCACTGAAATCATAGCCCAGCATGTTATTTTTAGTTGATTTTAAATGCTTCAACAAGTTTTATCTCTGTTTTCTTTTCCTACTGTGTAGGTGTCAGTCGTGAACCAGCTGGACATGCAGGTCGTCGTATCAAATGTCCCTCCTACATATGTAGAGAAAAACAAAGAGAAGCTTCTAAGGTAACGTTGATGCTTTCCTCAACAGAGCAAGCAGCTGGGTTTCAACTTTTTGTGTATCCAACGTGCTGAATGCAAAAAGAAGAAACAAAAACTTTCAAAAAAGTATGCTTCATTGAAATTGTTGCGGTGTTTGGAAAAGCAAACATCTAATCCTCTCTGAAGCAGTGGATTTTAATAAAAGATGCTGTACTTAAACATAAACTCTCCTTTCAGAGGGACATCATACCAAGATCTAAAGAGCTCTAGCAAGGGACTTGAAACATACAAATTATTTGAAATAAACAATTTCACTCTAAGGGAACTCATACCCAAGTGATGTAGATTTTAACCGACTGCCAGTTTGTACAGGACAGGCCCTTAGCCCTTTTGGAATAATGATCTTTGGACAGAAAAAAAAAAAAAAACTTGGAGTTGTTTAGCCAAAGTAAAAGTAGACAGTTCAGGCACATAGCACAGAAAGCGTTTTACAAAAAGAAATTGATATGTAAGGTATAGTGGTGGAAGCATTATGGCTTGTGTCCACTTTGTTTGGGGACTGGTCAGGTTGTAATTACCAATTAACTAGTTTTTTTTTTTTTTATTCTTGTGCTGATCATTCGACTAAAAGCTGAAGTTGAAGAGTGATTAAAATTTTCATAATTTTAATGTCAGAGACTGGTGGACAATTCTGAAAAAGCACACAATAAGTTATTTCTGCTAAAGAGGGAAATGCTAGCTTTTGATGTGTAGCATGTACTTACTTTTTCCACAAAAGCATAGTACACCTGTTGATTAGTTTGAATAAATCAGTGAAAATAATTATTTTCCTATTAGAACTGTTGACTTATAGTAGCTTTGCCTTTAGGCACTGTTTCAAAGTGGAACAGATGTTTGCTTGTCCAAATATGTCAAAAACACTAAAGTTTAATATATCAGGGACCTACGTTTTTCACTAGTTTAGCTGCCAATCCCCTGCTTGGATAATATGCTTTACTAGACTGATACTTACATTTAAATACTTTTAAGAGTGTAACTTCATCAAGTAGCAGAGTAACAAAAGTGAGGAACACGTGAAGCTGTCCATATGTACAAGTTGACTACTTTGTGCAAGCGACAGAAGTCTTGTAAAAGTTTTCAGACAAAGTCTTTTCTTTAAGTCATTCAGTATTGAAATTATGTTTTAGCCACAAATTGATGTATTTCTAGTGCAAACAGTTTGAAGTTCCTCTATTGATTTAGCCATGGTGTGTCTCCACAAGGGGGACTTAAACTCCAATTGTCACATGGGGTTTTCAACAAGAGTAGTTAAAGAGCACAAACAGTCTTGTCTTTAAAAGTAGATGTGCTCTTATTATTAATGATGTCCTAGTAAGTGTCTTTGTAAGAATAAAGTCTCAAGTGTTTTGTTAACCTAGAACACAATGTCTATAACAGGTAGACCACAGTTACGGATCGCACAGTGGCAATTATTAATTGTTAATTAATTGTTAATTGTAGTCAAAAGGCTCTAGTTTTACAGTATTGTGCAAAGGTTTGGAGTTACCCCTCATTTCTTTACAATTCTAAAAAGCTTGAAAGTGAATATTTGTTCACTTTATTCTTCAACACAGCCTGAAATGTCTTAGAAAATCTTACTTGTAATTTCTTTAAGTAGTCTTCAGGAATAGTTCTCCAGGCTTCTTGAAGGACATTCAAAGCTCTTCTTTGGATGTTGGTAGCCTTTTGTTCCATTTTCTGTCAAGATGATCCCACACTGCTTCAATAATGTTGAGGTCTGGGCTCTGGGGAGGCCAATCCATGATTGATAGTGTTCCATTGTTTGTTTTTTTTCTATACAGGTATGCTTTTACTACATTGCCAGTGTGTTTAGAATTATTGTCATGCTGAAATGAATGAATACTTTTGAGATGGTACTGCATTGTGGATCAAATTCTGAAGAACTTTTCTGCATAAATATTCCATTAATTGTGACAAGATCCCTAACACCACTTGCTGAAATGCAGGCCCAAACCATAACAGAGCCTCCACAATGTATTACAGATGATTAGACACTCTCTTTTGTACCTCTTTCCTGACCTCCATAAACACGGATAACAATTTGAACCAAAAATTTTACATTTGTATTCATCACTCCATAAGACCTGTTTTCACTGCCTTTCAGTCCAGTTTTTCTGTAATTTGGCATATCTGAGCCTTTTCTTCATTGAGACCATTTCTGATGAGGCTTCAGTGAACAGTAGATGGATCAAATGAAGGGCCAGATGGATCTCTCAGGTTCTGTGTTAGGTCTTCGCTGGCATTTTTCCTATTTCCTAAGAACATGACTTTCAGATACTGTTCATCTTTAGGCCTGCCGCTTTTTCTTTTGTCCTCCACTTGTCCAGTTTCCTCAAATTTTGAAGGACACACTGCACACCATGCTGAAATAGACCAAGTTTTCAGCTAATAGCTCTTTGGGGTATCACCTTGTTGGTGCAAAAATACGGTTTTAAGCCTGTCAAACTGTGTTTTCTTTGGCATTTTTTGTGGATTCAGCTGAAGAAGCCTGGAGGACTATTGCTCAAAACCATTTTAAAAAATTAGAAGAAGAAGAAGTCTGGCTCCTTGGGAGCAAAATATAAAGAAATGGGGGGTGTCTCAAGACTTTTTCACAGTACTGAACAGCTTTTATATTGCTTTCCCTTTTGTTGAGAGTGATTTTAAAGGGCATTTGAAAGCCTCTGATCAAAAACATTATCTATTTTTGTTACCTATGCTACCAGTCATCTCCTTTGTAATCCGCCCCCTACTCTCTCTCCCCTGATACCCACATTCTTTAAAATATCAATTGCTCTATTCAAAACACCTGGGGCTTGAGCCCCAGAGAGATGACCTTATCAACACATCAGTGGCAGCTAAAAAGTAAAACACTAAATGCATTTTCTTTTGTATGAAGACATTCAAGCAAAATACAAAATGCGTACTTCACTATATGATAAGATATTTTATATACACATTCAAGAGTGAGCCTTTCTGTACCAAGTAGCAAATACTCTGCACAGCTGGTGCTGAACTCGTGTTTTGTTTTGCCTTGCAAATACAGTATAATTTGATAATGATGTTTTAATGCACTTGTCATCTTTTCTGTCTGACTCAAACCAACATGCACATGCAGACACACATGAGTTAGAGTGTTCCTGCTGTGAGCAGGTGTTTCTGGGGGGACAGAAATCAATACCACACAGCAGGAGTCTGCCTAGCTGACAGGATTTTAAAAAAAATGTGCATGTGGTGGTGTGTTGGTTGGGTGTGTGTGGTGTGACTAGAGTCTGTTGGCTTTGTCTGTCCATATATACAAGTACTTGCTTGTGTTTGAGAAGCTGTATTTTTCTGTACTTTAATGTGTGCGTGTCATGCTAGGAATACTGAAGGAGTTATAATAGTTTGATGCTGTATATCAAAATCCAATCTTTTCAATCCTCAGGATTTTGGAGCGCTATGTCCAAGAACAGATACCAGGAGCAAAGGTTGTCATGGAAACCATTGGGCCTCATCGCCATGGGGATGGGATGGAGCAGGAAGACTACACCAAGTCAGACCTCATGATTTATGCCATCGACCCACTGACTAATAGAGCTGTATCAAGACAGGAGCTGTACAAGTAAGAACTTTACTAACAAGTCTATAAAAAGTAGAATGCCTTCTTTAGCTTTATATATAGAAAAGGACAGAAACTAATCTACATAACTTTACAGTTAAAATTGGGGTAGGCTACATACAGTCATTGTAAGAAAGAAAGTGCACCTTTTTTCAATTCTAAGGCTTTACATATCAGGACATAATAAAACATTATAAATAAAATCTGCGGGCATTCGTTTATCTATAGCTCTCTTATAGTCCTGCCACATTTCAATTGGGCTGAGGTCTGGACTTCGGACCATTACAGCCATTTTTTTTGTAGATTTGCAGCTGTGTTTGGGATCAATGGCCTGCTTCATGACCCAATTTGGGTCCAGCTTTAGCTGTAGGACAGATGGCCTCACATTTGACCCTAGAATACTTTGGTATACTGGGGAGTTCATGGTTGACTTAATGACTGCAAGGTGCCCAGATCTTGTCATGTATTTTAACATTTAACACACTGACTGAGGCCTGTAGAGTCTGAGATGTAGCGTTTGAGTTTTTTGCAGTTTCTCTGAGCATTCAGCTCAGGGTGACTTTGCTGGGATGTTCACTCCTGGGAGGTTTGGCAGCGTTCTTCAATGTTTTACACTTGTGAATAATCTTTCTCAGTGTAGAATGATGGACTTCAAATTGTTTGGAATTTGCCTTATAAGCCTTCCCAGATTGATGGGCAGCAACAATTGCTTGTCTAATGTGAGTGTGTTAACACACAGCTGAATGCTTCAGACCAGCAAATGGCCAACATTTCTGTTTTTATAGAGGTGCTCACGCTTGCTGATGATCAATTAATCAAGTTGCATTTGATTAGCAGCACCTGGCTGCTACTTGTCCTCTTAATTCCTATGGAAGCAGTATGGGTATACTTAGTTTTTCACATGCTGCTTCAGCATTTTGGCTGTGTAATATGTCATGTGTTGTTTGAGTGTTCACCTGAGGTTGTATTTACCTAATTTTAAGACCTGCTAAGGACCAGATTAATTTTATCATGCCCTGATACGTCAATTTAAAGAGGGTGTACTTTCTTTTTATGTGACTGTATGTTTAAAAAATCTAAACTGATCTCTCAGTCTACTGTAATTCAAGTCTGAGAGGGAACTCAAGTCCTTCACATCTTCTGGGCTCTGTTTTTAGGCTACAGATAATCTAGCCCATGACATGGGACTTAAGCCTTTTTAGACAGGATCAGGTGAGTAGCTTAAAGAGGAAATAAGAGTGGCCTCAGTGGCCTAATGGGTTAAGCAGAGGGCTTTTAGCCAGGAGAGTCGGGTGTGAACCTATAGACAGTATTGAAAAGATAATGTCCGGTTTAAAAAAACAAGACTGGGAAGGCCAAAACGCCTGAGGTTTTACAAACCAGTGGCTACGACTGTCTGTTATATACAGTCTGTGTGAGGTGTGCAAAGCATATGTTTTGGGTTGTGCTCGTATAATAGGAGGTGCAGAGAACAGAGACGGGAAAACAAGAGAAAGGCTGTTTATTTTTTAATTCTTGTTGTTTTATGCCTTCATAAGCCTTCTTCACCACGCAGTAACACATATGCTTTAGATCACTTGATGATTGCTGATTGATATAGCCTCAATGTGTGTTCTCAAATTTGCATGATCTCTGTTACACTGTGTGTCTTTTACCCAAGGTTTCTTGATGGTAAACTCTTGGACATCAATAAAGAGTTTCAGCCCTTTCTCCCTCCTGGTGGCCGAATTTTGGAAATTCGAACCCCTGATGTGGTTACCAGTGTAAAGAAAGCTGTGCAGACTGTAGGCTACACAGAGGGGGCGCTGTTGGCTCTGGCAGTCATTATCATTATCTGCTGTGTACCCGCCATACTGATTGTCATTATCACCTACAGACAGTAAGTACAATTTATGTGCATTATGCTACAGAAGCCTTCTGTGATGAGCTTATGTTTAAAGAATAAGGCCAGTAATACTCTGTATAATTACTACTATCAACAAATGAATAAACAGATCAAAAACTAACCAAAAACTAAAAGGAAACTGGTCTCACATATAATGAGTAAATATGTAGCCAAAGCTATTAAAATAGAGCTTATTATTTCCCTTTGTTGCTCAGAAACTATTGAAAATATGTAATTTGGACATGCTGTTGCACTAAGTGACTGTATTCCTTCATTATGATCAACATGAGCACTGTTGTTGTGGCACATTGAGCCACAGCTGAAAATTGTCCAAGCCAGATGCACCGTTAATTTCATGTCTGAGTAACATTTGTTATAAACAAAAATTTCCAGCCATTTTAGGAAATGACTGAATTTTTTTTTTTAAATGGAACTAAATACATTCAGAGTATTTTTTATTTATTTATTAGGAGCAAACTTGCTTGCAGCTAACTGGAAGAGACAGGGCAGGAAGGTCAAATGAAGAACCGTATCCATGTTTATGTTGTTTTATTTTTTTTCACTTGCCTGGGATTTAGTTTTAGTTGTATAAAGATAATGTGTATTAGTCGAATATGAGTCACTTGATTATTGTGCTAACCCAAAAAGAATCTGTTAAGTCTTGAACCACCCCTCATTTCTTTATGTTTTGCTTTCAAGCAGCCAGACTTTAAAGTAATTTTTTAAATTGGCCTTAACCAATAGTTCTCTGGGCTTTTTGAAGGTCTTTCAGAGTTTTTCTTTGGACATTGGCTCCTTTTTCACTCATTTGCAGTCTAGTCCTTGTTCTTTTTCAGAGGATTTTTTTTAATACAAGAGGCAAACTGTCTACAGCAGATGAACAGTAAAGTCATGTCCTTGAGAAATATGAAAAAAAAATCCAACAAATACCTGACACAGGATCTGAAAGATGCATCTGGACCTTCAACTGATCCATCTACTGTTTACCAAAACCTCATCAGAAATGGTCTGAAGGAAGTGAAACAGGGAGAAAAGGCTGAGGTATGCCAAATTACACAACTGGACTGAAAATCAGTGGTAATAGGTCTTATGGAGTGATGAATCCAAATTTTAAATTTTTCACTTGTCAGCTACATATGTGCAGAGAAGGTCAGGAGAGAGGTACAGTTATGCTCATAAGTTTACATACCCTGAAGAATTGTTTATTTTTTTGGCCATTTTTCAGAGAATATGAATGATAATACAAAAACTTTTCTTTCACTAATGATTAGTGGTTGGGTGAAGCCATTTATTATCAAACAATTGTGTTTGCCCTTTTTAAATCATAATGACAACATAAACTATCCAAGTGACCCTGATCAAAAGTTTACATACCCTGGAAGTTTTGGCATGATAACATACACACAAGTTGACACACACAGGTTTGAATGACTACTAAAGGTAACCATCCTCACCTGTGATCTGTTTGCTTGTAATTAGTGTGTGTGTATAAAAAAATCGGTGAGTTTCTGGACTCCAGAC